>JAPYYT010000282.1:0-60985 GCA_030522565.1 Ceratosolen corneri
TATATATATATATATATGTATGTATGTATGTATGTATGTATATATATATATATATAAATGTATGTATGTATGTATGTGTGTGTGTGTGTGTGTATATTTATCTATCTGTCTATCTATGCCACTATATCGACCTCGCTATATCGCATATACACATATACCCAGCTTACTCTACTCGCGGTAACTTCATCATTCGTTAGTTTGTACAAGACCTTCTGCAATTGCAAAACAGTATTAATAAACATTGACATGCACAGAGTTGCCATTTTCCTTGCTACTTTTCTCTACACTAATTAAGAAATTTATGTTTCCTTTTTTTTTAGTAATTTAAAATTAGTTGCACATTCATAGAAAAATTCTTCTTTAATATCATCTACTTTTCAAATCGGATTCGAAGAAAACAACTTTATTTATTCTAACGAAATTGCTCAAGACGGATGAAGATACTAATTAGTAGGTAAAGCAAATTATTGTACTTTTAAATCCCTTAATTATAAATGTTGATAATATTCTTAAAATTTCAATACCTACGTATATTTGGCACAATTAAAATCTTTCCTCCTCCTGTCATCCAACTATTATTAAAAACAAAATCGTTCTTCATTCCTCCCAGATTCCTCGCAACACAAAATAAAAAACGGATGTAATTAGAAATGTATTTTCATATTATTATGATTGGATTCGAAAGTCTACTCGGCCAGTTCAATGACGCTTGTCCAATAATTGTTACTTAAAATCTATGTGCGCATGGGTGCGCATCTGTGTATTTGCATTGAGTATTGAGTATGTGTATGGGTATTGAGCGCATTCGCAGATGATAATTTAATCAATGAGCTATGATCTTGTAGACAATGTATATTGGACTATATTGCTATAATTATTATATTTATATTTGATATTGAAGTATAAATTGGCTTTAAAATTTATATAAAAAATTAATTTCCTTCGAGCTGCTCAATTATTGTTACAGTAGTTCATTTGACAACTACCAAATAATGCAAATGAATATACGTTATGCAGAATTCCTCTTAAATGTTAATTTTTCAAGAGAAGCAAATTTCCAATATGAGCTATAAGTATGCAAGCGGAAGAATTCAAAGGTAGAATAATATGTAAAATAGTTTACAATATTATTATTATTGAATTTCAGCAATAAGCGACAAAATTATGGAAAGCTCATAATTCTCTTATCGATTTTCCCATAGCTGCGTAATAAAAATAACAATGTGTGACATGTACGGTCGGTAATGTGATTGTATAATGAAAGCTGGCGTACCGGACAAACCAAGATACTGAAATTGATAGAGTGAGATGTACAATGTGGGAGCGAGAGTCGCCTGTAAACTTAAAGAAGCGCGTACATTTATTTCAATAATGTAATTTTAGTTTTTAGATGTCCGACGATCCTCGGAATTAAGAAAGTTACGACAGCTTGAATGATTTTCAATTTCCTCCTTATTCTCTCTAGCGCGCTTTCGCCTTATTCTCTTCCTGACTTTCTTCCTTCCTACTTTCCTCCCCCCCCTCGCTCATCACTCACTCGCACACACACACTCACTCTCTCTCTCTCCCTCCTTTATCATCAATATTTCTATATTGCTTCGCCTTTATCCTCCTCTCTCCCTCCCCGCGCCGCTCCTGTCACTCCCCTGCCATTTATGTTTCTTTGTCACTTTATCCTTGTTTCCCTCTCGCACGCAGCCCGCTGCCCACAGCGCCACGTTACTGCAAAAGGAAACATATTTTCCAACTGGTTGCCGCCACTCCAGCGCTCGTCGGTCTACGAGAAATTGATTGCGCCTTACATTAGGAAAAGGGAATTTCCATTTACTTCTTCAGCCCGGCTTTGCTCATATCCTCGTCAACGTCGCGCCGAGCAAAAAGAATGCGAGAGACGGAGAGCGCGCAATAATATGTTCATCTCTCACTCCGGCCAGTCAAAATGAGAAATTGAATTGGCTGCATCCCACACACACACGCGCGCTCTCTCTCTCTCTCACCAACACCGCTCCCTACACGCCACGCGCATTCATAGAGACGCTGCACACGAGCCCGCGGAGCAATCCATCATTTAGCCGAGTATAATTCGCCGGAGCGCCTGCGCATAGTAAAAGACTGGCGAAGGCTCGGGCCAGCTACATTATCGCTATTATGGTATCCATTACTTAAGTCGCCAGATATTACCATTGTAGAGGCGAGTACTCGCCCTCACCCTTCGACCCTCTACAGTTATCGCCGCCGGCCTATCTCCATCTCGCTCGTTCATTTCTCGCGCGAGTTATGCGAGGAAGAGAGACGGCCAGGGGGATTAAGAGACGGGGAGGGAGGGGAATGGATTAGAGTTTAAAGAACATTGGCCCTGTTTAATTAGGGGCATATTTTTGTGAAAATTTAACCGTGCGCATTGAGCGGAGTGCGGTGGTAAAAATTAATGCAATGCTCGGAGATGAGTGGGGGCTGGTTTGATTATTGCAGATCCAAGGCAATTGACTAATAATTCATCGTTTCGTATGAGGAAATGCGTGATGAAAGTGTATTGTCAATTCGAGACTCGGATATTTTTATTGAATCAAGCTAAGGAGGACGCAGTTTTCGAAATACTTTCTGCCTATTCGCAAGCTGTCAAGTATCCAACTCAAATTATTAGATAATTATTCCATTTTAATTGGACGATCCGGCTGCTGCGCGTTTTTCTGCGAGTACCATTATTAAACCATCATTATTAAATCAAATCGTCAAGGTGTGCGATAAATAAGGAATATCTGAAATAAATAGTTTATGGTAGCTTGTGACGTGGCGGCGTTCTTTGTTTTTTTTGTACTTTTTTCTGCTTCTGCGTTTGTTGAATTGTGAGTCGGGAACATTTGAACTCCCTTGATACTGCGCAACTCGTTTGAGTAAACGCAGATGATAATGATTCGAAGCATATTGACAAGGTAAAACAAACTTCGACTCGAATCATAATAATTTCCCGAAGTTGAGGCGATCGGACAATTTGGACAATCGGCGCAAGTCCATTGAGGACAGGATCTGACACTCTGGTCAGATGCTCCGTATAATTACTATTTGCACGCCATATTTTGGGGCCGAGACTATTTCACGGAGAACTATCGTCATTAAATAGATTGCATTCACGAGTAATTACAAGTATTGTAAATTTTCAGCGTGAACGTTTTGGTGAGAAAGGGCGGTACATCATCTTCGGAAATATGATTTCTTTTACTCTATCATTAATAAGTCGTGCTTAATTAATAAGTCGTGCTTAATTAATAAGTCGTGCTTAATTAATAAGTCGTGCTTAAGTAGGTGCTTTGAATTAAATGAGTCTGTCAACGTGAAATAGAATTTTGTCCTATGATCAATCAATAATACGTGACTTTATTAATTGCAGATTTTGGGGAGCGATTTGGTGATCTTTTGGGCGGGCTTTTCGCGTTGGAAGGTAATATTTAATTAATCGAGCATGCATTTCAATTTTTCTAACGTAATAGCTCGCGATTATGTATTCGATATCCAAATGGTACAGTGGCGCTACAACATTTTCAAAAGCTTTTTAGCAATAACGATTAATTAATAATAATGTTTTCAGTGGCGGCTGAAAAAGTGTGAATAATAAGTGCTCTTCGAATATCTGTAAAACAAATAATAAATGTGCATAAATTTGATGAAACGAAGAAACATTTCACAAAACTCGTCCCTAATTTGAATAATAATTACAAGTGATTTTCGTTTCAGGAATGAATGGCAAATGTTTACGTTCAAATGCTGATCGACGCCAAAATTGTCCATTAATCGTCGAGAGTATATTTGCATTAAAATTAAAATCACTACCTTTGTAATTTCTTTCTCTTTCTTTATAAAACATGATTATTTCAGTTGGGACATTTAGCGATCAAGATCTTGAGGTCGGCCGTGATTACGAAAACTTTTTAAAGAAGCATTTTTCGACGAAGCTATAAGTTGGATCCGCTCGAGCGGCAATATTTATGTCCTTTCGCTCTTTAATTCGCTCTTGAATTATATGACTGAATTCCGTTTATGTGTGCTCCTTAAGAGGCCGCTCCTCCACGACGACCTCCTACGAATAGATAAAATTTCATCTGCGGGATTCGCAACTCGTTCGCGGAGCTCAGGGAGCAGGTGCTCGAGCCCCATCGTAAAGAATCGCGATAAGAATCACAACTGCACTCCCTATATCATTCAATTTCCTTTATTCCTTGTTCGCGTTGATTGGGACGTGTTGTGCAATCGATTATCCCCGGCCAAGTCACACTCCTAGTGTGTGATGCGTACATATTGAATGGCGACGCATAGACGGCTGCGCTCGGCCACTCTCGACGCTTCTTCTGCGTTCGATCGTGATGGCAAGACAAGATGTGCACTGATTGCAATCAGCAATTGCACGTGGACTCTGCTTGTTCTAGCTGTTTCGCCGACTACCTCGGTTGCCGCTCGCAGCCCAGACGATTTTCACTCGTTTGTTTGTGAGCGTCACGCAGCTGCCCAATTGCACTTGTATGCATTAAATCACATTTCCCATGGTGTCTGCCGGTGCATCTGGCCTGGTCGTTGCGCAAAGACGAGGCTTCTCTTCAAAATTATTATTCAACCATCTCTTTTGGGCTTCCTACGCATTTGAGAGAGAGAGAGAGAGAGAGACCCTTGCACGTCATTTCTATATAATGTTTAATGGACAGGCATGTTCGCACAGTGACTGAGGGATCCGGAAGCCCATTGAATATTGAGATATCGCGATCGATAACTAAATCCTCGTATATAATAGGAGGGTAATTATAGTTAGCTGGCAAGGACGATCACGTACACCTAACGACAATAGAATGTGCGGCGGATTCGTATTGTTAATCCAATTCGTCGAGGTTTTCAAATTTCTCGAAAGCCCCTTTCGCTTTTTACTTACGGTACTGCAATGCCAGTACTATAGTTTTGGCTTGTCTCTCACGTTGTCTTTACAAACCTCTTTTTTTATATTCTTCCTTGATTAGAGATTTCAGCGAAGTTGCCCAAAATCCCGCTCTGGAGTTTTGCTATCTGCAATCTCCCCCCCTCCCACCCAGGCTTAATTGCTGACCCTCATTCGGTGGAGTTCGAGTTACGTTTTTCAATGATAGGTCGCCGCTCTTGTTCGCCTAGCAATGTTGCTCGGCTCGAAAAATACGTGCGCTTCTGCCTTGTAAATGGATAATTTTCGGAAAATAAAGTTCCACTCTGACGAGATATTTGAAGCACACAACGCATTCATAGATTTAATAATGCCGGGACCTTTGCGAGGGACAATTGCGCTTCTTTGTGGGCAGAGATTTGCGAAACTGCCCAACTAACGAGCAAGCTTATGCTTCGATTTTATCGGGACTTTCTTTTCAAAAGCGCTGCACATTAATTCAAAAATATGTCAGTCGACGTGCATAAAAATAGTGCATTTACAGGATATAAAATAGGCAATCGATTTCGCTTGAAGTTCACGTAGACACAAACTAATAATGATCGCGCCACTGTACAAAAGAGGCAATTAAATGAATGTTTTAATAGTGGGATTCTCACATTATTGGAAATATCGTAGAAATAAAATGACGAGTGTGTGCATCGCAAGTAATTTTATGGGTATTGTTAAAAATGCGAGGAATCCGATGATAATATTCCGATGTAATGTTCACTACACAATAACGATTCCATTACATTTTTAAGAATTAAGAATAATAGCTCTTTTAGCTTATATTTTATACGTACATGATAATTTTAATGCAATATTACGCAATAATAATTAATAATACATTTTGGGTGAACCTGTGAAATATTCAATTAAAAATAAACACATCAAATAATTATCAATTGAATCACAATTATTAATGCACTGTTTGGCACATATCATTACATTCCCAATAAATCATTACTACTGTTATCATTGTTGTTATTGTTGTTATTGCCATTATTATCATATTATTGTTATTGTAGTGGTAGTGGTAGTGGTAGTTACTGTTGTTAACAAATTTCTTTGTCCATTTTCTCGGTAATCTATAGCTTCTTTTTTTGATTCTATTAGATATCGATCCAAATTACACTGACCAAACTCTAACAAGAAAACATTGTTAAGGATGTATTTATTTTTATGCGTGACGAGAAGAGGATCCACATTAAGGATCAACGTCTCACGTAATGTACGAGAGAAGAAACGGAATAAAAGTAAATGGGAGAAGCTTATGAGGGGGGGGGAAACAGGTAATAAGTAGGGAAATCAAGAATCGACATCGAGTCGTTTCGATATCGTTTACAACACGAGACGAATCCACTGTATCACAGAGTTGAACGGCCATCATTACCAATTCGTAATGTCTTCCTCCGTCCAATTTCTTTGCCTCTTCTATCTTTTTCCCAATGCGTACATCATACTGAATCGTGTATTAGGTTCCTACTGGGGCAAAACTTATCGGCGGTGAAATTGTTCTTTTATAGCTAGCGTCGTTATCGCCAAGATTCACGTCAATGGCAGCGCTCGTGAGAGCGAGAAAGATGGAGAGACAAATAGAGGCGAGCGAGGGTGGAGAAGGAGAGAGTTAGAAGACGGAAAAGACAGATGAGAAGGTGAATGAATCTGAGGAAAAAATTGGCACTTTATGTTTTATGAAAGTTCTTGTACACAAGCACATTTAGCTTTCCCATTTGAATTGTAAAGTACGCGAATTTTATGTTATCTCTCTTATCTATTTTTTTTTTCTTCTTCATAGATTTTCATATTTATTTTCTTACGTTTGGAAGTAATAGGCGGGATATTTTATATTAGCCGCTCGCACGCTTTGTTACGTGCAGAGAATAATTGATAATACAAGTGCCTTAAATAAGCTTTGCTTGCATTCTTGCATTACGCTGTTTATAAAAATGATACGCATTAGATGAATTAAGCAGATTAAGAATTTTCATGCAGTCCAAGTATCGAGATGCTATTAAGAATGTATTGCAACAACGTCATCGTACGATATATCATTAGCTAGTTGTAAAGTGGCTTGAATTGTAAGTTCAATATTTCCCGAAGAATCGCCAACTCGTCGTCAGTTATTATTATGCGCAGCAATGTTTTTCAAAGGATGGTATTCGACAAAAATAATCATAATATAAAAAGCTCCGTTAATGAATTCAGTCGCAATATTAATGAAAAATAATTCTTTCATGAATATGCATGGACCACATGGACGCTCTTACAGAATAATATTACGTCGGCCAATGAGTTCCTCATTTTCATGTTAATTTTTCCGATCAAACGCAGCGCAACATAATTCCCATTAACATAACGCGTGTCCGGTCCGAGGAAATAACATTATCTAACTGTCTATTAATGTTAGATTCACCTAACGAAGTATTGTGCGCGTCGACATTGGTGAATACAATTATCTAAATGCGAGGTTACCGAGTGCGCCGCCATAACCAGCGATTAGTCAACACGAATACGTCGAAACGTATACGACAACAAACCTCGCGGGCGAGTTGTGAAGCCCAGTGACATATTGTTGTCGTAAACGTTTCGGTTAGGTGGTTTATTTGCCGGAAGTTGACCGTACACAAGCGCGCGCGTCTCTGTGTGTGTGTGTGTGTGTGTGTCCTTTAAAACAGCGCAGTAATAGGCCATTGGCGAATTTACTTTTGGAAATTACTCGAATGGCATTTGGCGAGGGACAAAAAACTCGCCTCCTACTTTGCTCCAACAGTTCGCCTAATTATTTTTATAAAATTCTGAACAATTAGATGTGAATATAACGATGGAGTACAAACAATTTGCTCCTCTCTCTCTCTCTCTCTCTGCAACATAATGGGGCAGGTAGATCAAGCTGCTCTATATTATTCGCAGTTTAAAAATGTATGAGCATTGTACAGATAAGCGTTTAATATATTTATTAAGTGATGCCAACCTACTGGGTGGAAAAGTATTTTGAAAAGATCTTCTGAAAACTTTTTCACATAATGCAACTTTATTAAGTCACGTAAAAATATGGGAGCGCAATAGCCGAGTTATATTATTATAATTTCTTTTCTACTCCAAATAGCAATGCAATTTTACATTTCCAGATGAAGTAGATTTTATGAAACATTCAACATGGATTAACCGTAGCTAAAAAATACTCAATTCAATTTATCATCAAATAACGCTTTACGGTAGCTGCTTTACAATTTAAAATTAAATCAGCTGGCGCATCACTTTTTCCTTGTTATTAATATTAATAAATCGCTTTGCCATTTTTTTTTCTTCTTCTTCTTTTTTTTCTCTCTCTCTCTTTTTAGTACTTTTATACGCTCATTCTGTTACTTAGTTATACTGATAATCAATGTTGTTCTCATAATTACGTTTGATCATGATAATTACTTTTTTCAACTCTGTTTGAAAGAACTTTAAATACTCTCGTAATTATAAATTTAAAGTCAATTCGTGTATAATCAACTGCACACAAATTTGATAAAAATATCTAACTTTATAGGATATTTGAAATAAAAAACTTTAATATTTCAAGAAACTCTTATGTAAATGCATACATATTTGTTGCCTGAGTATTCTTTAAATTAGCAATGAATTTGTTGGTTGGGAACTTTTCAAAAAAATTGTTTTTCATGCAATTCGCCATTTCATTGTCTAAATATCGAAACGCCATTAGCCTCCCGATAGATGGATAAATCTGAATTTATCAACTTTATTTTAAGATCAGATATTCGCGGATAATTGTACGGATAATGTCTTGAACAAATTTTATCTCTAGTTTTAGAGGAACATTTATCTTGACAGTTGATGAATTACTGTCAATTAATAATAGGTTAAATTCTGATAACGATGCTCGCAAAAAGCAATTCCACGATTATTCGGAAAAATTGATCTTAGTCTCTATTTAAAAATGCAGCCATCGAGACTTTCATTATTATTAATTTATAGCCACTCAGTCATGTTATTTTTCTCCAGATAATCTTTTTCACTTAAATTCGTTAACCTGCGATTATACATTATAAGTTTCTCTACAATTTCTTTCTTTTTTTAAATGTTATTAACAATGATAAATTTAAAATAATAACCCATACATATATATATATTGTTACACATGTCTGGCTGTTGATCCTCTCTGGGATCTAAAAACGTGACTTATCGTGTAATTTTTATTTATTCAGAGATCGATGCGTCGATATAAGCAGATAAATTCTCTCATACGTTTTTATATTCAAATCCAACAAACCAAGTCGAAAATATTAATTTAATTGACAATTCTAATACGACCAAGTTGTATGATAGCGTAGTATTTGTGTTGGCGATAACACTTTTAAAAGCACAAATTGAGATAGAGATTTGTAATTTATTTCTTACTACAGTAGAATTGTCAGCTAATGGTCCTCCCAGTCTTTCTCAACTTGACTTATTAAAAGTGAATAATTCATTATCAAAAGAGCATTTATTATTAATATTAAGTATCTCGACTGAAAAGGATTGCCGTTGTAAATTCAAAAAAACAAAACTTTGCCGATTTCTGTCAATTGCTTTGTTCTCAATTGATTATTTGTGTGTTATATGTATCATAGTTCACTTTACGGGCACTAATAGTGAAAATTCAAATATTTAAATGCAATTAAATGCAATTGGAGCAGAAGGTAAAGTTGATAAAAGAAAAAAAATAAAATAAAACCATATAGAATATTATCAAGGTATCAAGCGTCACTTGGCATACCAATTAATATCAATCGAGTGATCAATACTGTGTTGGTCATGTACGAATTAGAATAACGAAAAGTCGTAGATGCTGATCAGACGAGGAATTAATTCAATTAATGGCTTCAAAATTATGAATATTATTTCATCGGTTCTTATTATCAGTTTGCTATTTATTTGCTATATACAGCGATAATGACACTTTTTTTCAAAAATTCAATTGGCAACAAGCTCGATGAAATTCAATACACTATCAGAATTTTACAACAGATTAGCTTATATTTTAATGCGTATGAATACTTTCGATTACTTGCTCACCAAACGAGCCATATTTTAGCAATTTTTACGAAATAAATACAAACGCATTCACCGTAGCTAATATGAGCTAATACCATACACGAGTGAATATGTGCTCATATATGTAAAGAAATTTCGACCCAATGTGGCAACATTGAAAGGCAGGTTATTTAAAAATATTGAAAAATCTATTTGTATATTAAACTTAGATATCGACGCTTTATGTTCCTATCAGCAGAAACGAAGGTTAAGTTTCGGATAGGGACTTTGCATTTCACTTGTCAAAATAATCATTTTAATATTGCTACGATTACTGCAAAGTCTTCTATTCAAGTTCGGAAATTATAGAGTATCCAAATTTCATTCGAGATTGAGAATAAATTCGACGGATAACTTAATAATAAGATACTTAATAATATACTTAATAATACTTAAGATACGATCGATATTTAGTATCTGCGTAGCCTTTAAATTGTATCAATTGACGTACATCCGCAGCCCGCTAGTCTAGTGTATATTGTGACTGTCGAAAGAGGAAAATTGCTTCTTTATCATCTCGTTAATGATAAGAACTTTTCGAACAACTTCCAAAGACGCAACGAATTTCTCTAATATCGAGTTGGATATGATTTATTAGTGAACGTCTCTCCAGGTGAAATATTTATGCGTTTAAGGTCCCACTAACACAGTCTTGTGTTATTGCAAAGTCATTTTTTTTCTTTTGCAATAACAAAAAAAAAGTATAAAGAAGGTTGTAAATGTGAAAGATGATAGACAAGAAACTGAAAATACATGTAAATTTAAAGATATGCCAATTAGCCTTCATTATGATTATGCATTGAGCATGAACTAATGTCTATGTAACTCAACCTACCATTACCCATTCGCTCATCTTATACATGTTAAACGTACGACCAATACACTCGACAATAGTAATTATATTCATTGTAGTAAAAATGGATGCAGTCTGAAGCACAACATATCATGGTTCATAACTACATTTTGAGGAGCTACTTCTCTCTCATGTTTATCAGGAACCTCGTGTTGGTGCGGTCCTCGTTATTTATTCCACCCCAAGCAAACTTGCATTTCGGGTGAAATCTACCAAGAGATTACTCTCTAAGGACAATTATTTTGAGTACTTTTCACTTCTGTAATTATATAAATGTCGCCATGTATTCGTGGGTAATCAAGGGGGACCTTAACCTTCGCTTTCTGAACCCGAGGTTTGCAGCAAAAAATCATTTTCAAATGTAATACATTCATAAGTTATAATTAAGATGTACTGTGGGCTTAATTATGAGACTAATTAGCAATTGGATTTTGAATGTGCTTCATTGGAAGATCGTCTTTTTAAAATTAACATTTATTTATGTACTATTACGCAACGTGTTTGAAGATTAAAATCGTTTTTATGTTATTTTCAAATGTGCATGTCTACTCTAAATGTTTGTTCAACCGCAAGGGTTGAATGATAAATGAAATCTTTTTTTATATTGAATTTTTCTAAATTTCTACATTGTTTTTCCAATTTTTACTTTCTCTTCAAGTAGTATTCGATTAAATACTAAATGAGTATGCATTTATTATTAATTACAATTTATCAGCACAAATGTTTATATATATATATGTGTGTGTGAACGTGAGGTAGTATAGTAGAATTATTTTACATTTTCAATCTTTATATTAATTGTCTTCCATAACTTGTGAATAACAGTAAAATCTTTCTAACCATTTTTAAATAAAGTTATGCATTAAAAAATTTTGTATTGAAACATACGAAAAAAAAAGGTAGCCTCTGCTTTAATTAATGTGCAGTTCGTCTGAAGCAAAAGAATAATTAAAGAATATTCATATGCAGAAAAGAAATACGTATATGCCTATATATATATGTATATGTATATATGTATATATATGTATGACTCGAAATAGCTTTGTAGAGTAGACTGAAACATACCACATAAGCCAGTATGGTTTATAAAAACGTATATGCAAGTCGTATAAAAATGATAAATATTTTTCCAGTATCTTATAGAAGATATAAAAAGCGAATATTTATTTAAGCCATTCTGAAAGAGAAAGTGAGATGGCATTAGTGTCGATAATTAAAAATTCATCTGTTTTATTACATTATTCGTGTAATTAATACACATTTTACGTGATTTACATAAGACTTATATTACAATCTCATGTAATTGGTCGTTTGATTATTAAACGTAAATAAAAATGTTAGGAATTGATGGTCAATGTTTCTTAGACAATCCCGATTTTCATCTATAACTCGAAATATTGACAATACCCGCGTCATTTTAGAGATGGGATTTTGAACACCCGAATAGATTAACAAAAATGCCTGGATTCGCAAACTCATTATTTCCATAATTGACAAATAAGGAAGGAGCATTTAATCACAATCATAATAAGAAGGTTTTATATAAAATTCTTAGTCGTTTACTCGCAGGCGAGAACGTCAGTGTTACCTGTCATCCCATTCATCAAACAACACTCTCTCTGCTCATGAACTTTTTATACACTTAAGCGCTCATTGTGAAAATCGACGTTCTGAGCAAATTTATGATGGCCTCCCGTACGCGTTGTATACACAAGTGCACAGGTGCATGGCATTAAGCGCCAACACCACATTGTACATACTCCGGCTCCCCAGGGCTGCTTGGCGTATGTACTCCGCCGCATTTAGAAGAAAAAAAAAAGGGACCGACGAGGAGAAACAGAAAGGACGGAGAGAGGGATATATGCGTAGGCATTGTAGCGAGAAATTGTGCCCTCGCACAACCATAAACGTGTCAGTTGTCTGCTTAACCATCCGTGCAGCTATAGATTAATGCGACGTAACCACTTTCAAAGTAGATATTACCCACCTCGCACATCGACAACTGAGATACATCAATTGTCTCATATTTTTATTTGCTCTTATTAAGGGCGGATAATATAAATGGACTCGACTACTTTTTGGCTTACGTGTAAGAAATGATGAAATGCAAAACAATGATTATCAATAGGCTCAATGTGTGGGCATGATTAATTAGACCTGCTATATTTGACTTGGAATGATCAAATAATGCCAAATATCACTGATGAAAATGAAAAATTCATTATTATTATTATCATTGAGCATATATATATATATATATGAGATCGGCAGGACTAGCTGCGCACAATAAAAGTTACATGCTAAAAATAAATACTCAAGTCATCAAGTGTATATAAAGATTTTAATCATGTGGCAAATCAAGTATTAATTTACGTACAAGTACCAATGTCCAAGAAATTGAGTATAAATAGTAAGAGTACATGTTAATTAGAAATACCGAGAGCAAGACTTTTTAAAATAAATTATTAATGCACGTGAACTCGCTGCTCTCGAGTAAATGTAAAATTTTATGGCACCTTTTAATTGTGATATATTTTTAAAGAATAATTCAACAAAGGATTATCCGCGATATATATATAAAAGCAAAGAATTATGCGCGACATTAATTTTGATAATTGATAATGCAGCAAGTTCGCCCAATACATTACATTAGCAAATAAATGTTAAAGAGCCGAATAAAATATTCCTGCTGTAAAATAAATCTCCAACCATGCGAGCAATGTTCCTTCAAATCATTGAACATGATACCACCCCGAGATTTATCTCAATATCGCCGGATAAAAACTGGTAATATTCTGCGTACACATCGCGACATCGATTATATTCAGGAATAATCATAAAGTTTTCGAGAGGAAATATAAAATTCAAGGGATCCTGTTTTATGAGGATTTTCATCTGGTCGATGCCTCGGACAAAAGATTTCTCCAGAACTCGTCTAAGCCGATGTTATAGACGGCTCTACGCAGTCATATCGATAGGGAAAGAAAAAAAAACCGGGAAAACTAAATGTTTCACTGAGCTCACGTGGTCTGCGAAATTGAGCGCGCACTAAATTTCCAATCAATAAGGACGTGAAAATTAATTGTCAACGCTAATTTCTCGAGCGCTGTAAAGGAGAGTCGAGAGCGAAATAAAAAAATTTGCCAAGTGATAAAACTGTTGAGCGTATTTATTTGAGACTTAGGACACAAGTATTTAAACGTTACATTCCATTTCATAGAAAACCACAAGTTTATAAGTAGTTAATTTATAAGCAGACTTTGTTCGATAATAAAATCCATTTAATAGCGATGATCAATGCGATTTTTTACTCTCGGTTTTATGCAAATTTTCCCCTCTCATTTTTAATAAAATAAATAAAACTATTTCCCATATTCATTCGTATTTATTATTTAATCAGACGCCGAGTTTTAGGTTCTGCATGGGAAAAAGAAGTAATACATCATTAATTTTTAAAGCACTAAATGATATGATATAATAGAGAAATTAGTAATGCAGAAATGTATAATAAAGTAAAAATAATGATAAAAGTTATATAACATAAGATATGAATTTTATTTGATGGTTGAAAAAAAATTCGAAAATTAATTACCAATCAAAACATCGGAAAATCTCTGCCCAATTCGTAAACAGGTAGTCCAATGTAATTTTTCGATTTGAAATTCTCGCTTTTATCAAGATTTCATAAATTGGTTGAAATACTTTAGCCACCTCGTACCTCGAAATACAACTTAATTCAAACATCTGAATTTTTGGCAATAAATACCATTAATTCCTTTGCGCGTATTGAAATATAAAAATATAGAGTATAGTGTGTAGAGTATAGAGTGTCTATGTTATTGAAATTAGAGTTAAGAATTCTAATCGTTATCGGTCGCGTAGCCAAATATTACTACGAGCCGGAAAAGATATTGTCAATTCGAGTATTGCGAATCACTTTGTAGTTTAATTTAAACTGACTGTTTACAAACATAACTTACCAAATACGCAGGATCAGCAAGTTTCGCAATATTGACTACAATCGACTTTGCATATATAAAAACTAATATTTAATTTGCCAGTTCATAAAGTTTTTCGTTCTCATTGGAAGCAGACATGATTTGGCCAATACTCTTAATTCCCGTCTATTTTATCAATTGAATACGATTAAAACTGTATTAAACCTACATTATCAATGTAGTACCTTTAGAGGGGAAAAATTTTCGACAATTTGTAGTTTAAGTTCCGTGGTATTAATATGACGTTATCTTGCTAATAAATTATAATCCCGCTGATAAATCAGATTCATATTTTAAGGAATTTATCAGCATTTGAAATAAAAGCTTTATAAATATTAATGGCTGAAAATTTCTCGAAAAATTTCAAATACAGCCCTTAACAATTTATATATGGACTGCCACATAATACTCTTCTTCTTTTTCTTCCGTACTACTCTTTTGTAGTATATAATTCCATATATGCCGTATGACTTTTCGATGCTTTTATCATTTACGGCCACAATATTGATAAATAAATAGAATTTTGCACCACTTAACGTTACGGAGGCCATTCCTATGAAATTTAGATTAATACAATGAAATTTTATCGAAATGGAACGACTTTTTCAAACAAACTATATGTTCCTCAAGCTGAATACGTAAATTGCTTATTATAAGTTCATTTTACGATTATTCCTATCGTTAAAAGTTTAAATATAAAGATATTTTAAATATCTTCATTAACTTTTCAAATTGTGTAAAGTATTAAATCTAATAAGCGAACCCTTTAAAAGCTCGCATTATTAATTTCTTAGTGAATAATAAAATGATATTGAATGGATATAGCTTAACAGTCTGAACTTATATTAAAGTTTAAGAAATGATTAATATATGAGAACATTTGGCTACGTGTCTCATCATTGAGTCCAACGCAAATATCACAAAATGAAACTAGTTGAGAATTACTTTTAAATGTAAAAATACATTAATATTCCAAAAATAAAAGCTCACTTTACAAAAATTATCTGCACTGCTCACTTTCAACAACGAAGATTATGCAACAGAATTATTTCGGTTTAATCTATGTATCTATGTACAAAAAATTATTGTCAAATGCATAATTTGTTCGCGCGCACATTTCAGGAAACAAATGACGAAACGTGCGAATTTTATAAATTGCATGCGAAATTTCCGAACCTTTCGCGACAAAATTTCTAGTCAATTCGCCAAATATTTAATTTACAATTTTAACGTCCCGCTCAACATTATCATCTCCCTTAGCATTAAAAACTCAAAACTAATTATTGTGATTATTGTACATCAAAGCAATGACTATTTACTATAATTAAATACGAAATTTACCATAATTAAAAACGAAAATGTCTAATTATAATTATAAAAGGTTATTACGTGAAATATTGGAATTTAAAAAGAAAAAAAAAAAAAAACTCAATTTCAAAACTAAAAGTTTTGAGACCTACAAAGAATTTTCAACAAAAATTATATACAACAAAATGTTTTAAGATATTTCCAAGCAACAATGTAATAACGAAATTCGTTTCTCAAAAAAAAGTAATAATATAATTAACAAATTACCAATATTTTGCTGCTTTATTAATGCTAGTCTTGTCCTACTTTTGTTTCCTTAAATAGAAATGTTAATAAATAAATTTTAAAGCATCTTTTTAAATGCATAAATCAGAGTTTAAATTTTATAAATGAAAACTTCAAAAATAATGATTTTCAAAAGTCCTGGTATTATTTATAATTCTAATGGCATAGTCTTTTGCTTATTATATTAAATAAATTAAATGAAAAATAATAGGCAATAATTCTCTTACAAATAGCTATTTTTACTTCTGTCACAGACTTTACGGATTTATTTTAAAAATTTTTTTAATATTATATAATTTATATTATATTTATATTATAATTATATTCCGAATATACAATATTTATTCACTTTTTATTGATACAACTTAATAAAGCGCAACTTTACATTATTACATGACTAAATAATTTTTCGTAGCATATATATTTTATAGATACGAACCAAATTTAACAAATATTATAAACATTATAAGGAATAATTATAAAATTATTTATAAATATACATTTAAAAGTACCATACTTATTGCAAATTTAATATTACTTCATAATAAACAGCTTTACATAGCATTGAATTTTTATTCAATCTAAATGAAGAATAATAATGAAATCTCTTTAACGATTAAAATTAAATAAATAATGAATTTGATTATATAAGGATAATTGTCAATATAATTAAAAAATTTGTAAAAATTACTATAAATTCCAGCTTACACCGAATAAACGTCAGCAAATTTAATAAAACGTCATAATTTAAATTTGAGTTATCTCTATGAATGCAAATAATATTGCCTATTAAACAATTAATAATATTAGATTAAACAAATTAAATGTTCAACTGAACTAAAAATCACTTAAATTGTTGATAAGCATTGTGCATAAAATTGAAATTGCAATGTGTTCTATATGTGTTTACGTAATACTTTAATTGCATAAACAATTTAAATATTTTTGGACGTGTATATAAACGTAAAACAGTTAAGAGTATATATTAAATGATAATTGAAAAGATAAAAAAATACAGGGTTATAGAGAAGAAAAAGAGAGATAGAGAGAGAGAGAGAGAGAGAAACTGGCACAAAAAGAGATATAAGGACAAATAGATGAAAAATATAAACTTTATTTTAGGTAAATTTTGATCCTAACCATGTTAAATAATAGTCATTTGTAAGTTTTATTTATTTAATTTATTTAATTAAAAGTAATTACTTGTAAAGAAAGGAAATTTTGCTAAAAAAACTGTCACAAGTTAAATTAGTATGGTATTATTAAACCAAAATTAATAAACAAATATATTTTATTGATTAATTTTTTATGTATGCAGAAGTATATTGCCGTTTTTAATTTATGTTATAAGAAATTTCATTCATATTTTAAAATTCCATAGTATGTTTCATTCATTTCAATTAATACTTGAATTATTCAAAAAAATAAAAAATTCAATTATCGGTAGAAAATAAATTGGGAAAAAAAAATTACTTTCTCTGATAATTTGAAGTTTAGTAGACTTGTTGTTGGAAGTGTTACATACACAAAAATATAAACCACTTGGAATATAATTATTTCCATTAGTTCGGCATACGTTGGATTAATATTTTCGAATATAAAGATATTAACAATTTTTTACTATTTTGACAATTGCGTACGACAGTACGAAGTAGAAACACTTAATTTTTTTTTTTTCAACAATGTCATTGAAAAGCGTACAAAACATTAAAATCGTTAATTCATATTCTAAATGAAGGCATTTTAATTATATCTTTCTGCTTTGAATTTACTTGAAACATTGCAGTCAAAAGTTTGTGTCAATTATACAAGAATATAAATATAAATTACATATAAATTAATTTTACAATTTATTTCTTCAAATGCTTTTATTAAATGCCATTTCATATATATATATTATTTATCGTAAAGCCACTCTATTATTTACTGCAACATAATTTAGACATTTTCTTATAAGTTAATCTCCTTATTTGTTGGTGGAATAGAGAAAATTTCCAAATATCTCAGAAGAATAAATATTTTTTCAATGAAATTTTTTATTTCACGTTGTATACATCAGTCGCTCGTTTATTCCTCTGCAACCGAATAAATATTAAAACAATAAAAATTGCTTTATTAATAATACTGTTGTTCTTCTATTGAATATGAATGGAAATAATTCACATTTGAACGAAAATCGTATGAATTTATAATAGAAAATATTTTTCAAATTCTTCGTGCTTTCAGATACTAATGTACGTAGGGGTAAAAGGGGCATGATATTTTATTTCCTTATCGTATTACCATTCCAAAAAAATTATACCCACCTCCACAATATTTATTATCACATTCAATAATACGATCCCACACGCGCTCACACTCTTATCAGCAATACCTTTATCATTTGGAACTGTCAATATGGAAAGTTAGCATGAGTGTTTCAAAAGTCAATCGCCTACAGCCAATAAAAGAAGATTGTCAAGTCGCCCTGACGAAAGCGTCCCCAAGACCGTGGAAATTCAATAGTATATTTATGACTTTATTGCTCGCCCGAAAAAAAAAAAGGCGATTTGGTTTTGTGTGACCTCTTGTGGCAGCAGCCGAAGTAGCGTATATATAGTTGTGATTTCTCTTTAGGGAGGTTTAGAGAGACTTCCTTTTCCTCCAGGCTTTTCTCCTTTTTCATTCCTCTTCTTCGAGCTCATAATTCTCCTCTGATGTTTGGATAGGATGTTCCCTTCTTTTACCCTTTCGATAAAGGCGAGTACGCACGAGCACAATGCTCCTCTCTCTCTCCCTCCCTCTCTCTCCCTCCCTCTCCGCCACTGTCCTTGTCTAATGCCCTCGGCATTATTGCAGGCGAAATAATGAAAACACACATTGCGACATGTACCTCTCATACACATATATATGCACATATATATGCGCATATATATATTTCCGCATGATGTATCTAGAGGTCCTTGGTACACATAATTGAAAGACACTTTTAACATTGTGAAATTCTTAAACGAAGCTTTTACCTTTTCAATACATTATACTGTATTCGCAATGGTAATTACTTTGTGAAAGCGGTATCGGTTCGGTTTTATCATATTGCTAATGGTGTTATTTTATCTTGTTATCATCCAGTAGTAGCTCGACACTCCTTTATTATTATTTATTTTAATTGTAAGAGCATTGAGATGGGAGGCGAGATATAGAGCCCGAGATAAATATAAAATGACTTCATTAAATCGGAAAATACGGTGCTCCCGTGACAAATCTTTGGGCGATTGAAGCAATGGCAGCCTCAATTGTTCCCGGCGGTCGCGTGTGTACTGGTCGTTTAAAGTAAAGAGGCATGGATTCTATGGATACGCCACCATTTTTCCTCCCTTTATAATGCAAAATATTTAGAATCGACATATAAATCTCGGCCCGAATTATTATACACCGCCTTCGTTGGCTATAAAGTATTCGCGAAGTTTTTTACAACATCGATGCGACAAACCCATCACCCACTGGCTTTTTCAAGAAATTTGTTGCGCCAAGGAGAACGCACATTGTACAGAATATTGCGCACTTTTGTTAAAAGAAGCGCGATACACTGACTGAGCCACACTTTGAGCACTTTGGCTTTATATGTGTGTAAACACTTTGATATGCCGATATTCGTACATTGAGACTCGATGATGAAATAAAAAAAAAGTAATTCATTTGAGACCGCGAGTATCTAATTAATTAAATCTGTAATAAATTAGAATATATATATAATGTCATTGATGTAAATTAAAACTGAAAACCGAATGATTTTCAGTATTGCATGTTTAACACATCCATATGTTAATAAATATATTAAAAAAAACTATTTGATAAGACTATTTGATTCAATGCCTCAGAATTTTAAAATACCGCTCCCCCCCCCACCCACCCGAACCCGGCCACTCTCACTCGCCTTTATACTTTTTCTCTTTATACTACTCTCCTTCTTCTATTGATTATAATTTAATTTTTTTTCTCTCTCGTTTGTCAGCGCACTCGCGCTATTAAAGAAGTAAATATCTTCTAAATCTCATTTTATTGTTCGCCATTCGCGTTATTGGCATTTTTTCATTTTTCTGATAGTCGACTTTCTCTGACAGATTAAACAGCAGGTTATTAAAAAAGCTTCAGATATAGCTTCTTCACCATATATAAAATGCCTTCATTTAACAAAATCCTAAATCGTTCTAAACCATAAGATTAATTTCATTTCATTTATTGCTACGAGCAGATTGGCATTTGAGAATAATTATCTTTGTATTATGGCCGAGGAAATTAGAATTAAGATCATTCCACTGATTTAGCATTTCAACGTGATGAGCGTACGATCTATTAATTAAATATCATCCCTTACTAGCGAGATTTTTCGACCCGACCATTGACAATTATTTTGTCTTTTGAACTTTTGGTTTTGCTTTCAAAACTTGAACTTTTTGGTGTCAGTTATAATGGAAAAGTAGCAGCATTCATGGATCCAGTATTCATGGATCTACCTGTCTGACAAATCCTTTTGCATAAGATCATAGAGGCATCGCATCATCATTATTTTATTTATCCTGCAGATCAAGCAGAATGCCGTCCACAAGCCTTTCAACACTCATCGTGCACCTCGATCCTCAGATTTGCTCTCTCGCTGCTTTTTAGCCACATTCTGTTGAAGACTATCTCCAAATAGTTAGGAAAATTTTTAGAACGAGGAAAATTAATGACCTGATCCACATTTCTCTCCATCGACTTCTGCCCATAAGACAACATAAGCTGCGATTAATCAGTGACACTGAGCAGTTGACGTTCTGCTGCAGTCGATACGATACTACGTGTTTGCACAGTGCAAAGCAGGCCTCGAATCAGTGAAAAGTCAACGAGCTATTCAACGTAAAATAAGGAAAGAATCACAAGAAGCCACAAGGTGGATTGGTCGTCGGAGATTTTGTTTATTCGCAATTTATTAGCATTCATAACTGGGAATAGAGCGATGAACTCTGACGAGGCGACACACGCGCGAATTTATCGGCATCCGCGTCTGCAATTACACGTGCTTATGCATCCCCATCCATTCGCGTGCAAATCTTGACGTCTACCCCATTAGATCACACTCGCTCACAAATCCAAATACTCGTGGGAGCCGGGAGAGCGCGCCTGGAAATTCGCCCTCGGCAGGCTTAAAGCGAGGCGACGGCGGAGGCTTCGGATTAACGCCGGCAAATGCTGCCGCAACAGGACTAATTAAGACATAAAACAATCATCACGGAAGATCGAAAATATCGAGCTTAAGCCGCCGATCATCCCGGAGGCGGCGAGAGGCAAGTGTTCGCAGCCGCGCATCCGAAACTTCAGAACTGCGCGCATAAGCTACTTGCGGCAAACTAGCGAACCACTCACGCGAGCTCGTGTGTTCAGCCCGAACTTGGATCGCGAGTGCGCCAGTTGTGCGCGACGCCAGTTCGTACACTCGGGCACACACGGACGCAGACCCCGGTCAGTTGGTGTGCAACCGCTCGCCTCGCTACTAAGACGCGGGCGTCCCGGCCCCCACGCCTCATCATAATGTAGGCCAATCAGCCGTTCGTTTTGAATTTGCAGTCGGTTCGATCTGTAAAATTCGGACAGGGCAGAGTGTGGGGGGTGAGTGTGGTTGAGAAGGGAAGCGCTCGGTGAGCATCTCTCGACTTTAATGGGACGTTAATTGTCGCGTGGGGGGGGCAAGTGATGTGTGACTGGGCTCCGTTGGCCAATGGGGGGACGCCGTGTTGGATAATAAATATGGACGCAAAAATATGATCGCTTTAATGGAAAATCGAGGGTTTGGCAGTCCTAATTGAATAGGGGCTGAGGGGGCCGCTTACCTACTCGTCGTCGCCACTGAACCAAAAGTTAAAACAGAGCTCTTTGTAGCTAACGATGGGACATAATGAGTTGGCAATAAGTATGTACGGCAGTCGCATTGCGGGAAATATCAAAAGAATTGGAGGGAAAGCATCCTTCAAAGACTTATTGAGACAAGCAGCAACAGAACTGCGCAAAAGTCCAGTCGCTCGGCATCGTATTCGCGAGTATAAAGTTTCGCGCTCGAAGACTACTGCAGTCGAAGAAGCCCCAAACAATTTCCAAGACCAAAAGTCGCGCGACGCGAAGAAAAGAAAAAGCGAAATGTCGTGACTTTTCCTCTCCCATCCGTAAATCCGCATCTCGGTCTTAATGTTTTTCTTCGAGCTCTCACATTAATTCAATTCGATCCGTTTTTTACCGACTGGCGGAGCAATTGTTTTCTAGCCCGTCTGGTCCAACCATTTGCCCTTCCTTCCTCTCCAATGTCTGCGCTGGGAATTCACTTTTTATTCCTCCGCGTTGCTCCAGCTTGCTTATATAGGCGTAAGGACGGCAACTTTTTTATGCTTTGCCGTATAATTCGGATATTTACATTTTTCCATAATTATTTAAATTAAGATGGCCACCAACGCACAACATCGGCCTCCTTTATTTATGTACGTACTCCTTCGTATTATTCCATGCTCCTTGGATTTTAATATTAAATACCGACAAATTAAGGCTCTCCTATTTTTACACGCGCCACACGCACGCACCCGCACATACACACATACAAACCTCGCCCGAATGCCGCTGTTTATCTTTTTTGCATAAGCAAACTCGGTGAAAGATTTTGCGAATCTAAGCCGAACTTTAAAATGATGATGAAAATGCACGTCGACTAAAGTCGAAAATCAAATAAGCCTTTCTCCACAATGTCTAATATAATTATCTAATCCTAGCACCACTGTTCTTTAAATACCGCAATAACCATAAACTTGTCTTTCAATGATTTAAATTTACAATAATTAAAATTGTGAATAATTAAATTTTTTTGTTTAAACTTTATATATACACATATATATATATTGCAGCAATTCTCTTAACTATCGTAATATAAATGTAAAAATAGTTTTATAATTAGATCCTTACGTCTGATGGTATTATTGTTTAAATAACAATTTCAATTAAACTCCGAAGGCTTCAAGATAAGCGACGTATTAAGTATCTGAAATTTTAGAATAGAGGATCGGATGAAGTTTCGACAATACTTGTATAAAATCTACCTTTGTCCCCTTATTGCGTTTTACTCGGAGAAGATACTTTGTGCGTGCGTGTGTGTGCGTGTGTGTGCACTCCTGCTCGATTCAGTAACTAGTCTCGCGTTATATAGGAGTCGTGACGCGTAGGCGGAGTCCAATCGAGTGACTATTTGTCGCTCGTTTCTCCTGTATTTAAACAGCCGCAAGCACTTCCGCACCTTCACTTTTAACTTCCTTCATTCTGCTGCGGATACGAAGAGTTTCCCGAGTCACTTCGACGTCATTTGCTAAAAAATCGCTATATGTTGCGATCGTTCCGTCTTGCATTCTCTCGAATATTGTCGGTATCGAGTGATATACAATGTCCTCGCACTTCCATTTGCCGGTTAAACTATGTACTACATTGGGTTTTAACTTCTTGGCATTTTACATATGCCTAATTCCGTTCTGGTCGGATGCCATAATAATTACTGACAATTTCTTAAATTCTTAAATTAACTATTATTTATCATAAGAGTTTGTCTTTCAAATCGTCAAATACATTGAACTCGAGAGCTCTTAGAGTTCATTTAATTTAAATGGAAAATAAATAAATCGATGTATAAATGGTTTTCTCTCTGTGTTATGTGTGTGTGCGCGCGCGCATACGACTGCACGTACTTATAATGATTTTTAAAATCAAACGATATGAGACTGTCGATTTCAATAAATAGAATAATGACTTTTATAATTTATCGATAAGATCATTGCGAATATTTCTAATTAGCATTCATATTAGAATATTGCTTTAATAAAATATAAAAATTCATACTAATACAACAAACAATGATAATAACATAATGAACAACAGAATGTTTTGTAAAATAAAAATTACTTTTCTACATACAATTCAAATAAATGTATTTAGAAGTCATGTCATTCGATAAAATTCAGATTTTTATAATAATATTACCGTATCTATTATATAAAATATTTAATTGTATACTATTCATTCCATATTTTTGAAACCAAAAGATCATTATAATACTTATTAATGAAAAAATTATCGTATTTTACGTTGATTTGCAGTAAATAATTTTATTATTTCGATCAATATTATATTTATACCTTTTTCCCTTAAAGTTTTAACATAACATATTACGTTCATTTAATTCAATTATTTCTTCATCTATTTCTTCGATTAATTTTCTTAACTATTTTATTTACATAAATCTCACAGTTATTGTTCACTTCTCTAATAAATATCTAATAAATTCTTCACTTCTCTTCGTAAATTCGCTTCACTCTTCAGCACTGAGTATCACGATTAGTTCATCGTCCCCTCTTACTTACCACGTTTATCATACTAAATTTAATTTATTTTTAATACAAGCGAACATTCCATGTATATTTCATTTAGGAATGATACAAGTCTCGTACATTTATTTTTGTCGAATCACACCATACATGATTTCTATATTATTTGCTGTCGAACAAGAGCCGAATTTCATAACATCAATAAGCTTTCAAATAATCAAGTTTTTCATGCTCGATATTAGTTTTTATGCGTTGTTATTATCAATGTTTATTGACAATAATCATTTATTCACTGTATACGCTAGCACAGTTTTTTAAGTCACTTTAATTGTATAGATGTCTGTGAATGTGCCTTTTTACGTACGAATTACAATTGTAATTGATAAGAAGCAATTATCTCATTTAATTATAAGCAATTTACGAAAAACAGCAATACGAGCAATTTTCAAATATTCATGCCGATGTCATAAAAATAAAGAAGTTATCACATGTCTGTGTATGTAGCACAGATTGGCCTTAAACGAAATTTGGTGCTTCGTCTATTATAGGTTAAAACGATGCGTTAAAGCTGTTATAACTAATTACGGCATATATTGTTGTCAATATGAGTGGACAAATTCACTGATGCGCCAAAGCAACGACTTTTACTATTTACCGATACACTTTTATATGCATATTTGTTTTATGCCACGTTCTTTTTCTTACTCGCTCTGTCTCTGCCCACCTCTCACGCTATCAGCAGATCCGTATGTTTTGTAAACGATATCTTGCGGAGGGAGAGAGAGTGAGTGAGAGAGATTGGAATGACGTCTAGTATACTAGCGTGGACACCCCAAGGGTAGTTTTGTCATGCAAAAATGTCTCGTTTCCCCTGTCATGCCTGTCGCGCTTTCGACTGCCAGCGACGTCGCTTCATCGTGCAGCAACTCGTTTATTGGCAATAATCCGATCGTCCTATCACCCGGAACTTCAAACAAGCATCCGATAGGGAGCCAATCGCCGTAATTTGCGCGACCCTGACAAATGCACACACGTACATCTGCGCGTGCACCCCCTTGTCAACGAGACGGCGCCAGTGTGGGTGCGCGCGCGCGTGTAAGCGGATGCGTGTGCGTACGTCGCGAGATGGTAGAATTAAAAATTACTACCGTCGAAATATATTAGCAAACATTTCGCTTTTCATCATTATGAGCTCGATTATTCATTATGTACAGTCGAGCGTCTGTTTACTAAACGTAAATTTAAAATTCCTCCATTTTGCAATTCCCATCGCCCAATGCCAAAAAATCCCGTTAATTACAGTGGATGTTAAAGAATCAATTAAAATAATATCAAATTATTATTAACAGCACGCCGAGAATTATTTCAACTCTGTAGTCAAAAATAATATATGGTAATAATAGAAGGTGTATTAAATAATAAAAATAAAAAGTGCAATTATTGTAGCGTATCTATATATCTGCCTCGCCTATTCCTTTGAAGCTAAAAATATTCGCGACATATGCCTAATGGTTCGCAGCAATTACCATTTAAGAACTGAACTTATGAACCGAATGCATTATTTTCCAAATAAGCGTGAAAATTTATGGCTTAATAATATACTTATATAACATTGAATAACAATAGGAGCTTGAAATTACAGATGTAAAGAGCGAATGAAAAGTCGCAGAAACTCGGAGCGGCCGCATCAGTTTTCACGGATGATTTATTGCTCCAGTCGGAATGACATTTGGGTTCGTATGACGGCATGTGGAGGCGTTTTTTTTTCGACAAAGCCCGAAGAATCAGTTGGGTTTTCCGCGGATGTCCGACGTACGAGGTCACTGATCTCAGTCCCACACGAGAACAGACGGCTTCACGCAGCCGCCGCAGATCCCCGTTTGGAATTCTAAATCAACGTGTTATATATCACTACATTTATACATTCGGAATCAGACTTCGGAATTATGATTGAGTGTTGTGAGACATATTTGCTCGATTTTCTTAGCGTCAATTTAATATTCAAATGCGCGAATCAAGTATTTATGCGACTGGTCTTTTTGTCGTATTTGACGATGGATTAAAGTGCTTGCAAAATTAATGTCCCATTCTCGGTGCGTGCAATTCGATTAAACAAAAAAGTTTATTCGCTCATCTTGTCGCGGAAGTGTCGATGAGATAAATGATAAATGTCGTGTCTCTTTAGTAATCAATAATACATTCACTGGGCCATTATTATATCGTACCAGCTAAATGCATTTCTTTCGGTCGGAATAAGCAAAAATGCCCCTCGAATTACAATTACCTCCAAGTACAATCGAGTGTCGTAAATCTCGTAGAGGGACCAACGATAATACAAATAGTCTAACTAGACTAACCTAACAAGTTGAAACAAGTTATGCGTGTCTTTTAAAAATTTGTCCGAATAAATGAAGGAGAAGCGCAACTTGCGCAAAGCATTTCTCCCCTCCTTCCCCAGGCCCATAAATTAGCAAAATAATTCAAAATTTATCGAATAAATGAATGTACAATACTCCAAGGACAATTCCCTTATTTATAAAACGAAAAAAGGACAACTTTCCGAAGAAATAGAGTGGCTACAATCTCTATCTCCAATTCTAGCCAAGTAACAGTTGACATCTTGTAGGATAAGTTACTTGGTCGGCAACTCTTTCCACCTCCGTTGCCTACCTATCCGCACTTTCATAAATGAATAAATGGAAATGAGAGACGAAGAGAGAGGGAGAGAGAGAGAGAGTGCTGGTGGGCGGGTGGATGGGTGGGTGGAGGTGGCGGCGGTGGTCGCAGAGAGAGGGGGAGGGTGGCGAGGGAAGGATCGGAGTGGGTTTGCGGGCGGCGATGGCGATGGTGCGGCGAGGGGCGTGGGAGGGTGGGTGGTGGGCGGTGAGTGGGGGGGGGCGCGAAAGACTGCTTTATGATAGTAATTATGCCGCGCAGGACGCTGTTGAAACTACTTGGGAGAAGTCTGGCTTCGGTCGGTAGCAGTCGGGTGGGTCGCTCGACGTCTCCAAGTCGTATTTTCTGGACTGAACAGGCGAGCGCGCGTTGTTTTACCCCCACAACAAACCCCCCCCCGACCCCATCGCAGCTATAGACCAGTGTATACACCCTGTTTCGGATTGCCAATAGAAACTTTGTAATTGTTTCGCGCTCGCGCTCGCACTTAGCTTATATACACTTAGCGCTGGGTCGCTGCGGGGAAGGGGATGGCCTACGTACAGTTTCGGGGTTACGCGAGAACAAGAAAGATGGAGACAGCGTAAGCGCGAATTTATTTGCGCGTGTGTGTGTGCGCGCGTGCGTGTGTGTATTTGCCTTGATTGTTGAAGTGTGAATTTGAATTTGAATGATTTTTCGTTGCGTTTATTGTTGCAAGCATGAACTTATGATTTTCAAGAGTCCTAGTGTTCACGAAAATATATTTTCGTTTAATATTCGTATGTATTGTTTAATGTTCGTATGTATATCATATATTACAGCATATAATAAATCATACATATTGTAAGAATCTATAAAACTTGGTTGTCCAAAGTGAGAGAACTTGATTTTCGCTCAGATGTTTGACAGAAACAAGTCGTTGCTTATCAAGCAAGCATTTTTTCACACACACATATAACTACAAGATCACAAGCTTCGTTGTATCAGTGCTATTAGGAGAAAAATATTGTAGATAATTGTTGCCGATAAATTAACATTGTTTGGCCATTAATGTGTTTTATGCTTTAATGAACCGAAGACAATTTTATTTATTTCACTGTAGTACAATGATTTATTCATTTTGCCGTTAATTATCTGGATATTTCTTAATTTTAAACGAACTCACTTTCTCGTAAAATTAATACTTATTGTTCTCGGAGAATTTAAAATTGTTATTTAAGATTGTGTTATTTTAGGTAATTTTATTTTTTAATTTTTATCTCAAGCACGATTTTATTTAATTTATTTATTGTATTTTAGGTGGATGGGGCTTTTCTGAACGTGGAAAATAATAAAAACGAATTTTTACTTCTCACAAAGCAATTTAAGCAGCGCAGGTGCATATGAAATACTTTAGATTTGCCATATACTAGCGGTTTTAAGAAAGTATTTGAAATATTTCGAATAGAATCATGGATTTAGATCCATAAATTTGGCAGTAAGTAGAGGCGCTCCGGCTACGATAAAACATTTCTTATTCGAGTATTATTTGGAGACAATTATTGTGTGATTGCGAGAGATGATAATTGTGTGCAGGAAATTGCGAGAAAGCCTTGTTAAATAATCGCATTCGACACGATCGATTAAGACGAATATAATTAACCGATGAATTTAGAAATGTGAATCTACAATTGGAGGACAATTCCAAACGACTCTATAAATGCTCGCGAATGCCGCAAAAAGATTTGCAAAGAGATTATTCGGCACTCTAGCAAGACATTAAAAATCAGTTTGCCAGCAAATTGGCAAATCCTCGCAAAACCTCAATCTCCCTCAAAAATGAATCCTCTCGCCGGTCACAAATAGAGTCAAGAAAACCTCGCGATCAGACCCTCGGCGAGGCAGCGATCCTCCATGACTTAAGCCAAGTACATATTATTAGACGAAGCATATTACTAGTTTGCGAACGAGTTGCAAACAAATGAACTCGTCTCGCTCGAATTGGCGCATCCTTGTCTCTGCTGTAGGGTAGGGGCGAGCCAAGCCAACGGCTCATTTTACGACGACAGGATAATCGACGGCTCAACAATGTGGGCTAGTATTTCCGTCATCGTTTCCTCGATAAATGCTTCCGAGAATACGTGAGAGAACGCTGGCTTCCATTTCCTTAGCCATCTGTAATCCCTGTAATTTGAGCCATTTACCGGCGAGGACGATAGAACGCTTGTGTATTATGCATTACAATGCCTCGTCCTTTCTCTCCTTTTTCCACCCTTTTCTTTTTTTCTCCTCTCCTTAGCCACGAGGATCGGCAGTCAAGAGATGATGAAAATTGATATATATATATATATATATATATTTCGAATTTAACTGGGCGATTCATTTTTTCCTCGTTTAAAATCGATTTTACTTGCAGTACGCAATTGAACTGGCTTGGCGAGCTCCGCGAATTGCGCGAGTCGCGAATCACTTTCAAACAAGCCACTCGCACTGCTAATTGTCTAAATTATAATCTCAAGTTGTTGATTGGTATACTCGTACCTTGGCCTACAACAGTTTGCTTCCGATAATCCTGCCGATGACAAGCCGTTCGGCAATCACTGTGCGAGGCTCGAGAAACAATGTAAAAAGATCGTTAAAATTCATTATTGAGATATTCTTCAAATTCTTCGTCGGATTCCCACGCGGTAATGTATTTCTTCCGCAATGTGGTGTATAATACGAGTCGGGGGATCGCGGGAATTTTACAGAAACTAAAAGAATCGTCGAAAAAAGCAAAGGCCATTTTTCAACGCGGTCCTCGAGCTTTCCGAATACATTTACGACGATCGATCCTTCGGAAGTGTGAGAATGTGCTGGATCGCGCAGCCGCCCGCCAAGCCAACTGCGTACACTGTACCGAAAAATAAAGGAAAGAGAGGAGGTGATACTGGCGTGTGCGTGGAACCGAATCACTGCTGGGCTTTTACATGGGGCGGGAGAAATAATACGACGTGGGGGGGGGGGGAAGAGGAGCGATACGAGCCAAGGCAAAAAGCGACTAGAGGCACAAATCAAAAGTGGATGACCATAGCGTGGGGAGAAGGAGCCGGACGATAAATTTGACAATTAATACACGGTGTATTGCTCGAGCATCCAGTGATGGTTGTACGCGGCGATGAGGACGACGACGACGACGACGACGACATCGACGACAGAGCACATTTGTCGGGTGGCTGCAGTCTCGAATCAAGACTCGACGATTTCTTCCTCGTCCTCTCCTACAAATCGATAGATCGATCTAATCGATGACGAGTTGCATCGATTCATCCTCGTCGCCGACGAGGTCGCCGTCATCGTCGTCATCACCGTCGCTGTCGTTGTTATTGGAGCGACGTTGAAACTGCTTGGATTAAGCGGATTTTACGCCTCTTTTCGCCCTCCCCAAGGTAATCGCGATTGAGTCCAATTCTTTGTCGATTTGTCGTTTGACTCGTGAATTTTTCCCCATCGCAGCATATCATTAGATTAACCGCGTGTATAACTTTTAAGGCATTTACGCTTGAAAAGCAAATATAAATGCACCTGGATTTAAAAAATTAACTTCAAAACAATATAGTTTTTTATACTATTTATTTTAACGTTATTCACATAAATTATGCTTCGTAATCAATAGCATCTCTCAATCCCTTCATTTTTAGTAATTTTTAATTTATTATTCTAATGTTAATTAATTTCAATATCAAATGTAGGTTGAGAATTGGATGAAACAGGGCTGCAACAAGTCTTAATTACCTTCTCGTCGTTTTTTATCGAGAAAAACTCGACTTGTATTATTGCAGATGTTTGCACCGTGTAAATATAAGTGGAAGTATTGGTTAACGAGACACGTGTACATGAGTAAATACTCCATAAATGACGTACTTGATGCAAACGATATGGCATTTATACTTTCTTAATTGGAATATTGAGTTGGTAATTTTAAAGATATTACTCATATGATCATAGTCATAATTATGTCATTAGATTATTAATAATTGTTCCCTCCACGTGTCCACTTTTATATCTGATTTGAGCATGTTGCCAAACTGCCAATCATTATACACGCACGCACGCACAGACACAGATAGGATAACAATAGCAACAAATATCATATTTATGCCTCGCTAAATTTACTCGTCCAAAGGTTATTGTGGCTAGATTATGACTCGTGCAATTGTCTCAAAAAAGACACGAAATCAATGAAAGATTGACGGTACATTTTACTATTGAGCGTAATATTAATCGCTGTAAATATTTACACGATATTATCACAAAGTGAACCCAATAATATTAGAGCCAAATTATTATAATAAACAAATACGTGGAAAATCTATTTCAATTGACTTTTTCAATTTGAAAATAATTCAGGTTTAATAATAAGAGACTACTATTTTGCTAATAATAGGTGCGGAGACAGCAATTCCGAAAATATTTAACTTATTCGTTAATTTCAATAATCGTCATGCTTTAGTGGATAACCATTAGCATTATTAATCACTTACAATAAAGTTTCTATTAAAGAGAGATTGGCTGCAGCAGAAATAAGAAGCACAAAGCAGCTCCATTTTATAAAATTGATACGACCATTCGATTAATTCTCCGCATCTAGAAGAGCACGGGAAAGTGTGGCTTTCTGCCAAAAAACAAATTACCAAACCACTGCACCTCGGAAGTTAGGAATATTACGTCTTAGTATAAATTATATCGGCCGTATTAGTCTTATTTACGCGTGTATACATATATATATATATATATGGGAGAAAGTGTAACGAGGAACTGTATTGCCAACTTTGCTTTAAATAGTTGACAGTTAAAATATTTCTTCTCTAGGCTCCTACGTAGCTTAAGAGTGTACGGGAGGGAGTTTACGACGGGTGAGGGGGGGGGAGATATTCAATGGAAAATGCGAGAAATGTCAAGGCAAAATATTTCAAAGAGATATATTAGACACTGCTCAATAGTAAACTCTAATGGAAAGTTATTCCTTTAAAATATCTTCCATTATGTAAATGATACGAGTAGTCAATATGATTCCTTGCAACTTTACAGCCTCTCGCAATGTTTTAAAGTCGAATTACAGATCGATGATCCGACATTCAAAATTTACAAAAATAATTCCTAAACTCCTACAAAAATAAATACATGCTACACTAATAAGTAAGTACATGCGAACGAGTGTGCGTGTGTGCGTGTGTGTGCGAGTGGGCGGGCGCGATTTGTTTAATGAGAATAATTTTTACATACTATTTATTTTTCCCGATAATCTTTGACTATTTAATATAGAGACATCAATTTCTACTCTGTATTGAGTACAGAGTCGCTTTTTAAGTATTTCATCGTTTAAACAAAAAACAAAACATTGTTACATAAACATTAAAAATAATAATTTTCATTTAAGAGAAACGATTTGAATTTAAGATATCCAAATTCAAGTTGATTAAAGATCATGGGTGTTATAAATTATAAATAAATATATATAAATATTATAAATCGTAATATCATCTAAATAGTTATTATGTGCACTATTAACCCGAGTTATGGTATATTTCACTGCTATATCTCGTATCAAACTGCTTTATGTATCAGTAAATTCCATCATTGCACCATATATGTTTATCTTTTGTGTTTGCTTTATTTTACATACATATTTTTAATGCTGTTTTTAAGCTGTTGGTGGCCTATTTTTAATTAACAGAACTTTTCTTTATATTTTCAATCAAAAACACATTTCAAATTATTACTATTATTATATGATTTATATTTACTTGGATTTGTAGTGGCGTATATACATAGAAGCAAACTTACATATATTGAATCCGATATTTGAAATTATAAATTTTGACAACTACTTTATATTCTAATCTTAATAAGATTCGTAATTTTTTAATGTTTTCTATTTTGTATGGACATATTTTAAAATTAGGAACAAATAAGTAAGGAAAAAAATGAATCCAGATAGTCAAATTATATAAGTTGCTACCATTCATAGTATTATAATATGATCACTTAGAAAGCTTACAATTAAAATTAATAATATTTATGTATTAAGTAAAGTAAAAGAGTACGAAAAGAAAATTTTTCAAAAGATAAAATTTATACCCTTTATAGTTATTAAAGAATAATTAACTTTCATCTACTAAACTACTTAAACATTTTTTGTACGTATTAGTACTACTCTTAACTTTGTACATTTTTTGCGCATAATCAAGTTATTATTCACTGACTGAAGCGAAGAACAATCACATAATAACATACTAGAATAGTGTTTTGACGTTGATATTAAGAATTAATGGGCTGAAGACACAAATTACTGTATAGACAAATAATATATATTCAACTTCAAATCGATTTAGTTTTACAAAAATAATCTAGCCATTATTCGATACTTCACACGATGATTTCGCAATTAGAGATAGTATTTATAAACGCGAACGTAGAGATTATTATTTCATAATTTCAAACAATGTCGTATACAGTTAATAGATAGATTAAATATGGAATTCATTATATGCGAATACAACGATTACGCTAATTCTCCATTTATTTACAATACGCTCGCACGAATCAAAAATAATAATACAGAGATAATAATTTAAAATGCGCAAAATTAAAAGCAAAAGGCATAATTAGTGAGAAAGATAGCGAAGCGGGGGAGGAAGGACATTCGAAAACGGCGAAGAAAAAGTCGAGGAGGAATAAAGTAGGCAGCTTCCCGGCGCCGAATATTACCGCCAAGACGAATGCTCGCAATAAAGTAAACTGCACAATAGCGCAAGCAGCCAGCCTGCCTACCTTACTCGCTCTATGGAAACTTGGAAGCTCTCACATAAAGAGAATCAGAAAGAAAGTGAAAGAGGGGGGGGGGTAGCGAGAAGAAAAATAGGGAAAGGATGAAGGAGAGAGCTTTGAAGGTAATTTGAAAAGCTTTGGGCCCAAAAAAGTACACTTCACCATCCGCGATCCATTCTCTCCTCTCTGTCTCTCCCTCTCTCTCTCTCTCCCTCTCTAAATCTCACTCTTCCTTCTCCCATCGCTTGCGTACTCATACCAATGCACGGGTACACGCGCGTGCACGGATACTTTTTCGCAGCGTAAGATGGTCATAGCAGAACCGAATCTGCCTTTCGTATTTTCTTAGAAAACCGCGAATGGCTCTCTATTTCGGAAAGGCTTCCCACTATTTCGCTATAATCGGCTTTTAAAAATCGCTTTTCTTAATCTATTTCTCCCCCTCGAGTTTTCTCACTTTGTTAATTATTCCTTTGCCAATAATGTTGTATTTTGCCGAGATTCTCGGGAAAAGCGTCAATGCAATGCAACACGAACATTTTCAACAATCAATAGTATTTCCAATTCGTTGAGTCTTTAAATTCAAAACAAACTTTCTCTTTTTACTCTTGAAATTAGAATGAGAATTCAGTTGATTACAAAATCGGTCCGAGTGGTTAAGTTTAAATAAATGTTTCTTTTTAAATTACAACTTACTATTTTAACACACTTTGACCTTTGAATAAATAACAAATAAATAAATAGATAAATCGGAATTACAAACGAGCTTATTATTGTATTTCGATAATAACTTTTTTGTAAGAGAGCAGCTACTGTGGAAGTTTTTGTACGTTTCGGTGTGGAAGGAAAGGAAAGTAATGTCTCTCTGATACTTAAAAAAAATTAAAGTCTATTTTTACAGGTTAATTGATTCGTCTTTCACTCTTGAATTAATTCAAGACACTTTCGTCAAATAGTTGTGAAATTCTTACAAAGGATATCTGATTTCTAACGTAAATAATTAATTTGAATTCAAATTAATTAATTTTTTAGAGTCAATTGTCGTTGAAGAGTAAAGCAATTATGGGGCTAAAGTAAGATATGAATAAATTAATTTATTGAAACGTACTTAATGTATCTTTGTAACTTTGTAATTGGCCAAAGTGAATAAAATGTACTTAATTGAATGTATGAAAAGAAAATTGTAGTGAACTTATTAACGGACGATATTTCTTACGAGTATTTGTCTAATGAGGTAATTATAAATATTATTTTGGAAGATCTTTAATTAATTTTAATATTAATTTCAATAGAATTATGCAGGCGTAGACTTTCATTCCCGAACATATAACAAATTAAATTACGCGAATTGAATTTACAATTCGAAAATTAAATTGTCACGAAAAATTTTCTTCTAAAAATATAATTGGCGCATGCAAAGTATTAAAAAATTATGTAAAATTAATTTAAAAACTATTCGTAAAATTATGGCTGTATTACATGCATATTTAATACGACTGGCTACGGAAATTAAATTATTTTATATTTTAATTTACTTTACTTTTTCACTTTATTTTAGCAAGTCACATCTGAATTACTTATATAACATTAATAAATTTTATTCTACCCCTGCACCAGACAATTTTTTTATTATAAAATTCCAGTATTTTTCATGAGATAAAAAAGAAATATAAAGAATTAATATAAAGAAACATAAAATATAAAGAAATATAAAATGAATATAAAAGAAGACACTTTATATCGATTGTTTATAAAAGAGGCTACGTTCTTTAAAAATTATGCTATGCATTTTTTATATTTTAAGTAACTATAAGTTACATTTGTAGCTTATTCTCACTGCTATAATACTACTATAGTTTTTATTAACAAATAAAGTAATAATGCTATATTAATAGATAAATTGTCAGAATAAATGTATTCTAAAGTGTCATGTATCTATAGATTTTAATGCCCTTAATTATTGTACACGATAGAACAGACTAGAGATTATCTACATATTCTGTTGTTATACTGCCATTGTAAATATAATCGAGCTTACATTTACGTATTTATACGAAGAATATTGTGTTTTACTTATACAATTACGAAGTTATAAACGACTTTTATTAATCAATGTATTCCATTATCGGTCGTAATAATAATATTACAACACAATAAGCAATGAAATTCGCTTTCAAATAGCATTGATACGATAAAAATATTTCGAAATTATCTCGCTCAAGATATTATACGCTTTATTTTTGTTTTACAGCTTAGTAATTATTCTTTAATATTTTCATAAAAAAAAAAAACAACAACATAAAACAGTTGCTCGAGTGTCTCTTCCGTATCCTGTAAACTTGAATAGACTCGAAATATTGCTACGCTTATTAGATTATAATTTCTATTAATCAATCAACTAGATTAATATCTACGAAAACACGAGCATAAATTCACCCACACGTATTATATGCATTTGTCTATGACGAATGGATAACTTGAGGTTTTCATGGAAATACAACCTACCGCACACATTCAAATACATTATCGCAAAGCCGCTGCGGAAAAGTAAAAAATAATAAATTTATTCCTCTTCGTCAGACGAACGTCATTCCTTGTGATTATTTTATAATAGAATGAGAAGTGCATGTACGGTCAGGGAATTACATTTACTGGGATCAACGAGAAAAAAAAGAGTAAATAAGGGAACATTAACGAGCTAACTAAAGAAAGAACAAGAAAGCGTAAGAAACTAAACGAATGCAAAACTGAGATTAATACTAATAATGAGTATGAAAGGTTTTGCAAGAAAGAAAAGTCATATTTTTCCATAAAACAGTAATCATTTTTTTCACATACACAAAATAAAAGTTGTAATTCCGTGTCAAAAGGCATTATTTTTAGTGCGAATGCAACATATGTATTTACTAATGTTTTCGTTAAGCTTTCATTGAAAAGATATTATCGTTATATTATCGATATATAACAATAGTAATAATGGGCAAAATAATAATTATATGAAAATCATACAAAAATAAAACTTAAGATAATGTTATGAAAATTGTAGTTGTGCAATTGAAGAGCACTATCCTTAAATAGTTCTTTTGAATCAACTTATTGGATTCGTCTGTAGATTAAATAGTGCATGAAAAATGTAAAATACGTAGAGCAAGTGCCAATGGCGGGAATCTGGTTTACCGAGGATATAACCAGTAGATTTGCTAATCGTCGAGACGAAGTGAGGAGGACCGCTGAGTTATTGGAGGAGTAAAGCATGTCGCGAGGCTATCAGTGGTTGATGCGAGTTACGTAGCGTAAAGAATCAGACATCGAATAAGTAGATAATTTTACACTGTCTGTAAAATAGAATTGGAATTTGCGCAGAATAAATGATCCAAGGGAATAGTGGATCAGAACTGGGTATCAGTTGGACAAGATATATATATATGTATTAGAGAAGTTCTATAAGTCAACGTTCCTATAATTTACATTTACCTGCACTGTACGCTATTTCATCTATACACTCTCGACTATTAATTACTCTCGCCGCCAATTTTTCATTGCAATTATATGTGCGCCTGGCTGATGGAGAGAAAAAATTTCTCAAACTTGCAATACTGATTGTAAGGGAATCTCCAGTCATGCCGAAAAAGAAATGTTCTGACGAACATTTTAACTGTATAAATTAGGAGACTAGTGTAAGATTTCCAACTCTACCTCCATTTCTTCCACCTCCAGAGCAATTCTTTTGATATCCGAAAGCCGTTTGCACGTGCAAACTTTATAACTCCAAGCAACGAGGAATCCCTCTTATAAATGAATATATTGTGAAATTCTCAAATTTCATACAATTTTATATGCGGCCAATACTAATTTGTAGCTGTTGAAGATTTATATTTTGTTGAAACCATAGCGTATCATTTGGATTAAGTAGATACCATTAGAATTCGATAAATACTAACATTATTGTTAAAATGTTATTTAAAAATTGCTATTTTATTAATAAAATATCGACGCTGCTCATATTATAATTGCATCTGATGATATAAACTTTGTCGACAAGTGTACTTATCTGATTAAAGTATATTCATTCATTTTCAATTTATTTTCTACGTTATTCGAGAAAACATAAAAAAAAACATTATAATGATGATTTTCCACTAATGCATTGAAAATTTTCAAAAAAAAAAAAAAATTTTACATCAAGGACACATGACCGATTCACATGAATGTAAGCCATTTATTCCATTATCTACTGGTTTATGCTTCTTTGACTCTTTCCTGTCCTCTCCCCCCCCACACACCACCTCCTACCCCTCAACCCACCGCGTTATCTATTTATCTCACTATGCCACTGCTTTTCTGTCACTAACATACGAATACAGAATACGAATACCTTATGAAACCGTTGATATTTTTATTAATGATATTATATTGCGGAAGGATTAGAATTTTCATATTGAATCAAAATTCAGCCATAAATTCAAGTGGATATTGTAAAATTATTACGTACCTCGAATTTCAGCGAAATGTATACAATTATGTTTACGAAACGCTGATTCTGCTTAAAGCAATGAAAAATAGCAAATGGTTAATTAGGTTAACAATGGCTCATAATCGTCCTAAGAATAAACATTCGTCGAGTTGGTACATATATCATGGAACTCAATACATGAATCATTAGAAATATTACGCTTACAAACAGGTAAGGAATACTTTTAATATTATCGAATGATTTTGAGAAAAAAAATTATGCTTTTTCTCCATTTACATGAAAGCAGCATCTTCCTTAGCTTAAAGAAATACTCGAGTCAGTTTGGTAAAAATTGAAATAACAGCCACAGAAAGTAATTTCCACCACCAAGTTATATCATTGAAGTAAATTGCAAATTGCGTGATTAATTTCGAATGGTTAAGTGGGTTGATTGGTCTAGTAGTATAATAATATGGCCTATTTAGTTTGTTCCGCTCAAATCTTATTATCATATATATTGTACAAGTACAGCTCATTTATTTGTAAAATCTATTCCATACTTAGTAATACTCAAATCGTAGTGAAACGAACGGATTGTTACATGTTTTTTATGTGCGTGGATGTATGTTATCTTGCCGAAGTAACTAAATCAACAAAAATAAAGCACCTTTGGTGATTGTTGACAAGAGTACATGGGAGGCAAAACTTTTTATTCAGTACCTGCGTGTGAGTAAGCTGTAATACTGAAACAAGAAATCACTGAATCTAAATATAACATTCTTTCAATAAATATTGTAAATGTAACGTACGTTTCGCTAGCCCATGTAACATGTGCTATAGCGTTGTACCAAACATCGTCATTAATTAAAATTGTGAAACGTGATATAAAATAATCGCATAGGCGTTAATATTTTATCATCGTATGTGTTTGGCGACTGTGATTTCGGACATGAAAATCCATTAGGATTTTAGTGCAAATATTTTCTTTACAAATCACAGATGCATCCGAAGCGCTGAACAATTCTGAACACAATAGGTTTTCCCGTGTTTTCTGAAACTGATTTAATGGCCCTGCACATCCAATATGCCATGAGAGCGAAGAGGAAGACACACTCGTGACTCTTCGTCAGAATCTCAAACATTCAATGGATTGGTTGGCTTGACTTTCACGGCTATATCATTTCACGGAGGGCCGCTTGATTTTTAATGCTCCTCCTTGATATTTTCTAGCGGAGAAGGAGATTGTAAAAATATGCCGCCTCTTTGCATATATTTGGTCGCCTCTGTTCTCACTTTGCTTTACACGTATTTTAAAAGTGAATGACACCTGCCCATTCCATCCATCGCTTTTAAACACTGTATAGACGCGCACACGCACACACACACAGAGAGAGAGAGTGGTAGAATCGTAAATATAAAAAATCTTCTCGCGAGGATGTAAATGATGAGCGGCTATGAAATTTCTCGTTGGAAAACATTTCGAAAGGGAAACGCGCTAAAAAAAATAGTAGCACTTTATACTGTTTTCCGGGCTAACTCTATAAAACTATAAAAAGGGATACTTAACATGATTATTGAAAAAGTATCGTCTTCGGTGAAATGCTCGAGGTAGATAAAATTCGATATAAATGCATAAATTCGCTTTTATTAAGGAAGGAAGGCTACTTTCCAAACAAATATATCGCTTTGTATTTACGACTTGGTTGTCTCATGTTACTCGCACAGATATTTGTATCGCCCGGGCTATTTGGATGCAAGTCTCTTTAGTGGGGGGAGTCGCCTCGGTGATGGATACGAAGATCTCGGTAGTCAGCAAAACAGTGGCTCGCTCTCTCACTCGTAAAAAGTAAACGAGGAAGAGTCTTCTTGGAAACCTGTAGGATTTGGACAATAGACCGTGAGAGGCTCGTATTATCATAGTGGATAAATATATATATGCATTATATATAGAGTCTTTAAATGCAAGTCCCAACATGACGAAGGATTTTCTTGGTTACTAATGCAAGGCATATATATGTGTGTATATATGTGGCCAACGAGAAGGAGCAAGTTCATTCAAAGGAAAAGATAAAAAAACTTTTTTAGAAAACTGCGAGAAATGGATCAAAGACTGCGAGAGTTCCATCTTCCTCCTCTTTTTGCCAGTCCTATAACATTGTTACAGGTAGATTCGAGACCTTTAACTGTGCGAATGTGCCATGTGCTCGAGGGGATTTTCTCAGCTTACTAATGCGCGGCTTTTAACGTCGATGAGAAACATCATTTTCGAATCCATGGTGAAATATACGCAGCTCCCGCTCGTTGCTTAATATTATTATTGCCGAGGGGAAAACTATTGAGATCGTGGCAATCACTCGAGTAACAGAGGAGAATAAAATCGGCTCGCAATTATGCGTAACGCAAAGATAATAGGCCAACGTACACCGTCGATGCGACGAAACTCGTCTTACGCTACTTGCCTCCTCCTCCCACCCCCCTTCCCGCTGACGGCCGGAATATAAATATATACTTGGCACTCCCTCGCAAGTACCTAAGGTAACCCAGAGGCGGATCTTCCAGCACTCAACCAATCAAAGCAGCGAGGCTTCTCAGCCAACAATAAAGCCCCGAACAATAAGGCCATTATTGACTGAGAAGCCTCATATCCCAACTCCTAATGAACGATATTAAATAGCTTAAGCTAAATGCAATGTTTCTCCCTGGATTTCTTTTTCATCTCATAATCCCATGGCAACAGCTGTAACTCCTTTGTGGATAATATATTTCCTGTAATATTTTCCACGGAACGTCATGGGGCCACCTGAGATATCGGAAATGCATGCTTTGCTTCTACGCGAATTCAGCTCCAACAATTCATTAATACATTATTAATGTGACAAATATTAATAATACTCCCTTAAATCAGAATGAGCGTATTTATTGCATTGGCGTAGATTTTTGGGGCCCCGTTTGCTCAGCCACTTTCTTAAAAACTGGTTCGGCCTTAAAGTCAATTAATTTGTGTCTTTTGCGTTGAATGATTTGCATCTTAAAATGAAATGCTTGCGATTCAATTTTAGCGTCTGTATATATTGGGTTCGGTGCCTTGGCATATTGAGTAATTAGTCGAGAGTATTAGACTGGAAAAATCAATCGCATCGCACTTGCAATCGAGAACTCTTTGAATGCCACCACATTTATAAAGACGAGTTCCGAGGAAAATATTCATAAGAATTTTCGTTTATTACAACTTTCCATAAGACTACTGCAATCCATAAGCAATGAGTGCCGATCGATCAGAGTAAGCCTAACGTACGTGTAAGATAACTCGCGTGAGAGATATGAAAGAGTACATTGCAAGAAATACACACATACGTGTGTGTGCATGCGCTATTATCGTGACACGATTCTATCAAGTTGATTGTACCAGCACGTCAACTCGCATCTACCATCGCTCTTTCTCCATTTCTTCCTTCCCGTCTCCCTCCCGTCTCCCTCCCTCCCTCTCTCCCTCCATCAAACAGAAATGATATCTCTTATTATCATTTTTCACTCATTCTCCATTTGTCGGACTCGAGTATGGTTTTAAACGCAGATGGGGTGTTAGTTTGGCATCGTATGCCTTGCTTGTATGCGAGGATTAATCGCGGTTAAACCAAACGACGCTTGGCATTGGCGACGCCTACACGCGATTCTCCCGATCCGCCCGACAGATAGGGAAACCCAACAATACGCCCCCCGTAAGAGAGAAAAGCCCGCACACTCTACGTTTTTCCATTTCCACCGCTCTTTTTCACCAGCTTTCTCCACTGCATTGAGGCAGAGGCGGAAAATGCAGCGAAAATTCCCGCTGACTTGGAGGTGGTGATATATAGCTATTGATGATTTTCAAATTTATTAGCCTTGAATTTAAAGCGCGCGGTGGATGATGAAACGATGTTGCTATTATTATATTTACTTACGTGTGTGGGTGTGTGTGTTTCTTATAAAATCTTTTTTTCAAGTTTTTAAGTATTTTTCAAGTTAAAGTTTTCTGCTCTGTACTTCTTTATTGGGAGTAATGAATCGCCAAGGTGTTTCATCATACCATGTATTTTTGCACTAAAATTTAAATGTTTCTTCGGATATTAAAAATTAAGATAAATGCTCTCTCCTAATATACGCTCTATTTTACAAAATTGTTTGTAAGCATGAAATTCCATATAACCACTTTTTGATGACAAGATTTACGATGCCAAAATTAATCTAATTGCGTCATCAGCCGCTTCATGATGTGGAAGAGAAAGTGCTGCTAAAGCTAAAGTGAATTTTTTATATAAATATATAGGATTTTACTGGAAATTATTTTGTGTAATGTAATTAGAGTAATGAAAAAATGAGGGACAATATTTTTAAACGATAATTAGCAAACTTTTGTATTTTACAGCGTACGTATAATATTACGTAATCATTTTTAGCATCTATTTGCAATGAAATAATTAATTTTATAGTCTATATGGAAACAAACTAATATTTAGTTAACGGATACCGTACAACATAATTCACTTTACCCACTTCAAATATTTACGTAAAGCTGAATTACTTTGTAATATACACCAAATAGTCTGTTTAATATCATAATTTTAGACGGTACTTTGTCTCCAAAACATTCACACTTTTAAGTACTCGTACACAGCGTAAGTCAGTAAATGCGCCGATACACACGCGCACACACACTCACAGACATATGAATATATATATTTATAAACAGCCCCTTACATGCATGCATAATAAATAGAAGAGAATACAATGGAATGTGTTTGTGTATTGGGGAGGAAATAAAAGGGGTTGGCGAATAGGAATAAAGGGATGGGGGAATCGGAGAAAGGGCAGAGAACAGAAGAGGGAATGATAAGAGACAGAGAGCATAGAAGAGATCTAATTAGTGTTATTACCGCTTGGCTGTTTTGCCGAATTCCAGTGGACTTAATATTGACCGACAGTAACCATTGCAACTTCCTACTTCCTGTGACTGTGTGACGCAATACTTCTGGACAAGAATATCAAGCCAAAGTTTCGAATGGCAATTGGTGTGCTTTGGTTGCCACAATATATATCACATTCAATTAGTCCTTTGTGCAGCAGGAAGAAGTGAATGTACGCGCGGAGAGAAATAACTCGAAACAATACCATTTTCCGTAAATAAATTTTATTCTCAGATGCTTAAATTATCCTCGTTTTATTAAATATGAATAAGGATGGAACGTAAAATTGTAGGAATTAAAGTTGTATGCTTTGGCGTTAAATTAAATCAGAACCACTCGGTAATGTGCGTGTACGTTAATTAATTAAATTGATGAAAATTGCGTAATGTGTAAGAATAAATATGTTGCTAATTGCACAGTGTAAATTCTATATTTTCATGCTCAATACGAAATTCGACTGAAGTTTACATATGTCATTTGTGTTTTATTGATCACGTGGAACACGTTCGGAAACAAGTTTACATTAGAAAACGTATAAACAAAATTAGTCACTAAAAAATTCAAAACTTCTCTAACATTATAGAAAACTTTTGCTACATTTGGCTTTTAAACGATAAGAATGATTTTATATTGATTCACTGCTAATTTCAAGAATAATGAATAATTTCTAGTCATTATAATTAAATTTGATCTTTAAAACGAAACTTACATTTACAATTTCAACGCAATGAATTTTGCAAAATTTCGCATAATAATTCGAGCGAAAACAACTGAAAAAACAGATTCACAAATAAAACCATCAATTTACATTAAGTAAATAAGAATGAATAATCTTGAGTAAAAAAAAGTACCCACCTATTTACTAAATACTAAACGCTTTTCCCAACATTTGCACTCGAATGTCATCTAAGGTGTGTATTCGCTCGGTGATTTATAGCAAAATAATTAATTATGCTCTTAAGATAATGCATTTTCGGCTTCGTAAACTTTTTCTCGTAGCTTTCCTTTCTATCTCTCATCTTTTCTCCTCTATCGCCATGTCGCTCATTTATCTTTCTCTCGCTCTTCCCCCCCCCTCTCTCTCTCTCTCTCTCTCTCTCTCTCTCTCTCTGTATTTCTCTGTCTCTTACAGCGTTAAATGAGTAGCACTCACGTAGAGATAAGGAACTGTCGAAGATTTTTAAAGTTATTATGCTCTTGGTATAATTTCTGAACCAATTTCATTCTAGCGCTCCTTCTTATAAAGCACGACGGCTAAGCTTCTCATTATTCTTCCGAAACCTCCTTCACCCTTCATCCGGATTCATACTCTTTCCCTCCATCTCCTTCTCGCTCCCTCCCTCTCCCTCTCCCTCTTCCTCCCACTCTCTCTCACTCTCGCTCTCTCTCCCTCCCAACCCACTCTCCCTCTCACTCTCCCACTCTCTCCATCTCGCTGTCTATGCCTAGGTCTGTCTGTCTTTCCAACTCACTTTCTCCGTCTTGCTTTCTTAACTACTTGCGACTTCGACACTCTTTCATTTGAGCGCACACTAGAAGAGAGCGTGGATTTAATAAAATAACTTATACCAAACTCCGGCACGTTTTCCAAGGTCCTTAACCTCCACCCTCCTCGCCCATTCCGCTCATCCTTCCTGCTTCGGCAAAGAGCCGCGAGAGTATCTTCTCTCACACGCAGAACCTGATATCAGGACAAACTTTTAGTTTCCCACTTCTCGGTTCTCTCTACGCCAAAGCACGACGCTCTTATCATCTCTGTTCGCATCTCTAAAACCCTTTCTTCTTCTTCTTCTACTTCTTCTACTTCTTCTTCCTCCTCTTCCTCCTCTTCTTCGTATTCTTCTTCTTCTTCTGCTGCTTTTGCTGCTTCTCGGTCCGTTCGACGATTGCGAAGCGCTGCATCTTTTTCAAACTCATCTTCTATCTTAGACTCGCGGCTACCGATCTCTCCATCGCATTATCTTGACATTGGAATCTGTCATCTCGGCCTCCCTCTTTCTCTTCCTCGCCTTCACCTTATTTTTTTTTTGCTTCTTTAATACAATCTCGCTCCCACTGCTCATTGCTTAAGTATTATTGTGCAGCAGTGGTCGTTTAGTAGTGAGACTAGTTGATATTTTCGTGCGTGCATGGATAAAAACTTTATGGGGAATATTTTCCGATATATATATAAGCTTGTGATAAAAGCCTTGGCAATTGCTTCCTTAGACAATCAATGATTATCTTCGCGATACGGGATGCACTCTCGTAAAAAATATCTGGATAAAAGTTAATCAAATGGTACTTGAAATTGAATCGATAGGGAGGTTGTAGCAAGGCGGAGAATTATCTGCCACAACCTTGATTGTGTGAAGAAATTTGTAAATTTATCATTGGTCGTATTATTTCGTAGTTCATGGTCATATTGCGAAAACGGAAGGCGATCTGCAGATTTGCATTACCAAAGAAAAATCTGTTTCGTATGCTATTGCATGTAGTATTGATTTTTGAAAATTACCAACTGTAATCGAAGCAAATTAAAGAACCACCGATGCATACAATTTTAAATTATAAACCTCCAATCTCAAATGAAAGGCAGTAAAAGTTTGGAAGTATTCCAAAAACTTTAAATTAATGATTAATAGTTGATTTGCAATTTGCCATTCTCTGCGTATAAAATTAAACTTTAATCATTTTATCAATTTACTTCACCCACGAAGCATTATATAATATAACAATAACAGCAATAACAATTACAACGATTATAATAATAATAATAATAAGAAGAAGAAGAGGAAGAGGAAGAAGAAGAATAATGATAATGACAATGACAATGATAATAATAAGAACGAGGACAGCAAGAGGACAACAAGGGGCGGCACGAGCATTATAATGGACATTAATGAAACGCATTGAGGGAGAGAAATAATTGAAACAAGTCGTGAAAATTTCATTATAGCACGGCTGAGAAGCAACACACAAGGCTTATCAATCGCGAGAATCTCGACAGTTTCGATAATCTTAAATTTGAAATCACTCTCCCTCGCCCTCCCCCCTATCCCCGTGTCGCAGCTCGTGTACATGCTCGCTTGTGTTCGCCTACACCCAAGATTGATCGCGAGTCGGTGTTAATAGATTCTAGGGTAGGCACGAGTTGCATATAAGCCAAGACTGATACTGATAAGAGTACACACAAGGACTCGAGTAGTCGCGCGCACTGCTTCCGACCCAATGCACCGAAGCGAGAGGAGGACGCCTGCCTCCGTCTACGCGTGGGAACTAAATGCAGAACATTATCTTATTACGGATAAACATGTACGGCCGGTGTATGTGCGTGTGTAAATATATATATACACATATATATGCATATATATGTATTGTTAATTAAATTCATTCGGCAAAGTTCAGCAGTCGTTACTTAGCCCGTAAACTTGCCATTACGCGGCTGCGTTGTGTTCCATTAACGATTTATCTTTGTTATTATTGTTTATAATTTTTAATAGTTCATTAGCGGCGTGGGGGCACGCGCGTGGGTGTCGCGTACGAAAGGGTGAGACTGAATTCTGATGTTAGGGGGGGGGGGGAGTATAGGGCGCAATTATTCGTAGAATAGCGCGGTAATATAATGTTATGATAATATAATAATAATAGGCAGCTCTTAGCGTCGATTTATTTTAATTCGCAACGCAGCCTCTTCCATTATTCCTCATGGCATTAATTTGTTTATGCAATAGACGGTGATAAAATGCGCCTCTAAAAATTGAAACTTTCCGTGCTTCTTGAAAGTAAGACATCGAGTTCTCCCAAATATTCCTTAGAGCTGCTAATAGACAATATTTCATTAGGCACTACGTACATTACGGACTTTATAAAAGATGCTGGAAATTAAGTTGATTCTAATCAATTCTCGAGGAATGAAGTTAACTCGACCGAACCGCTCCGCCTTCGTATTAACTTAAAAAAGCAGTAATAATTAATTGGAGTGGCCTTCGCGCGAGCGCTTTAATTTTGTAATTAAAAGAAGGAGAAGCAGCCCAATTAACTGATATGAAATTAATTTAAATGCGAAGGAACAACAAGAGGAATTTCAGCGAGGCAGGATAGCGAGAATAATTCTATGGATGCAAATTTGAATGGAGAAAGTAATGAAGCCAGGCGTGGCAAAGTCTATTCCAATAAACATTGGCCAGGGATATAAGTTTGTTGCAGGGCGAGTAAAATCTCAAAACTGCGGGGCGAATGTGTGGGAGTAACAACCGTTGACAAGAGACAAAAGTGCCAGAATCTAAAATCCTACCCCCCCCCCCCCACCCCCTACATAAAGAAAATCTGACAAATCTACTGTGCGATGGAAGCTTCTTGATAAACACTTCTTATCAACCAAGAACCGCACGATAAATATCATCTCCCCTTTCAGCATCTTTTTTTTGTCTCCTTTTTTTTTTAAACGCTCCCCCCCCCCCAACCACCATCAACACCACCTATCCCCTTTCACGACAAATATCACGTATCGCGGCAATGCAGCGGGCTATCGGAGCGAATTTCCAGCCATGAATTCCGCGGCCAATTCGTTGCCCAAGAAAAAGACTCCTTACAGCCCACCGTCGAAATTAACATTCGGCCATGATTTATAGGGGGGGGGGGCGCCCCTGTCCCCCGCTAAACGACACACGCGCCTATATTTCTCGGGAATTTTCCCCTTCCGGGCTGCAGCTCGAGGTCCTAAATCTTCGACTGGTCAGCATAAATCTTCCTGGCCAAACAAGCCTCTTCCCCGGAGATGCTGTGCCGCGAGGAGACAGCGCCGACCGCGAATCCTCTCCTCGGCAAAGGCCTTTCCCTTTTGGCGCGGCGATTCGCTTGGCTAACTAATAATGTACCCGAATGCGAGCATTTTTGTGCTAATTTGGCCTTGGCCTGTCCTCTGCTGCGTTTTCTCAGCATTTCCCGAGCGGACCTCCTGCCATTTATTTAGCCTAGGATGCCTTTCATTCGGAATCTAAAGACGCATAAGTAGAGATCAGCACTCGTGTGCGAATATCCGTACAATTACTTATATTCTCTGCGGATGGGCGTGTCTGTGTATTATATTCTTTATTATATACTGTATTGCGGACGTGGATGCAACAATGTTGGCAGCACTGGAGTTGGTTATGTTGTATTATTATTATGAAGGGGTCGTCATAGTTTAGAAATCAGTCTAATGAAAATAAAGGTCTCGTGCGCACTTGGTTGCGAATTGGGAGCTCGGCAGGCGAATTGCATGCGGAAAACTTTGGAAGAAATTGCGTTTAGATTGCTTCAATTATTATATCTCAATAAAAATTTTTCTCTCTCTCGCAAAGTTTATTAATTTTCATGATTCGATGTGTAAAATTGAAAAATTCCTGCTTCTCAAGTCATGTGATAGCATTAATGTCTTTGAATTTTTTATTTCGATCACAAAAGTTCGCCAAAGTTCACGCTAAAGTTCCACATTCAACACGATCGTATAACATTTTTTTCTTTCAAACTTTCATCGTCGCTTATTTTCAGAAAAAAACGGCAATTCCCGTCATTTCCCTTGAAATTATCTACCAAATTAATGATAATTATGAGCGAAAATAGTTCGTTAACATTATTAAAGTCAATTTCACGAATCAATCTATAAGAAAAATACACGCCTTACAGCCTAAATTATACAATCCCAGTTTCTTTTTTTTTTTTTTTTCTTTTTTCAATGACAAAGCATGAAATATTTACGTGCATAGAGTACTACAATACCAGAAGCTGCAATTGATTATAAAACTATGAGAATATAAGATTATCTGTTTAAGAAAAATATGATGGGAGCGATAAAGCAGGGTAAGAAAATTCCGAGTATACAGTTGTAATTTTGATGTTGTTTACAATTATTCAAAGAACATGTAAGCACAATTTCTATGAGCATAAGCTTTGGCTGCGAGTCGCATTTATAGTCAATGCTCAAAAGAATTAATTTGTCAATATAAATATTGCGTATACTAACTGCTCGTCAAAGTAATTTTCCATTATATTATATTATAGCGAATTTTTTTTAATATTAAACGAATGTAAAAATTATTTTGTATAAATTATATTGAGTATATGATATTTTACAATATGAAATTGACTTACGGTAAATTAATATTAATTATGAGAATTGTATAGAATCATCTTTCTAATTTACTTAAAAATTCGAATTTATAATTTCTGGCTTCAACATTTAATGGTCGAAAAATTATAATTTTTTTTTTTCCATTGCCAAGCATATGGAAATTATGAATATTAAATTGTTCTATTTTATTAATTTATTATTTTCCTCACTTCTATAAACTTCTATTAGTAAAAATTATAATTTATTGCTCCTAACAGTGTGTAATTTAAAAAATTACTTTCCACTTATTTTTATTAATGCTAATATCAATCTCGACTATTAGCAAAGACTCTTTTACTAAAGTCCATGTAATTTATACTGCTTTATGATAAAAAAAAAAATTAATGCCTGATATAATATGATCTTTAATGTGAACCTGGCAAATATTTAATGTTCAAGGTATATTAAAATATTTTACGAAATTTTACGTGCAGCACACGTACATCGAGTCGGTTGTAAATTTGTCTGTAAAAATTTCATAACATCAGTGAAGAATAAGGAAGGTCAGTTAATCGATAAAAAAAACTTTATTCATTCACGCCAATACAATAATCAATCAATTAATATTCTTTCGAACTTCAACAATCATAGGAATAATCTTAATACACTAGTCTACGTAAGAAAAAAGCATCCGAGCGAATATTTCCTATTTTTCTAGGAATCACGACACGTATTTTTGTGCTTAGTAGGTGGCACACCTTTTGCAACGATTTATATATTCTCTTTCATAAAGTATGCAACACCCTACAGGTTAATAATATATTCTTCTTTTATATAATATTAGCTGTCAAGTAACAAACAATTACAAATACCACGAAATGCTAATCATCTTATCGTGATTACTTGTTATCATCATACTCACTTTTAAATTAAACTAAATTAAGTATTTTTTTTTAAGTAATTTTATCATGGATCCTTGTACGAGTGAGCTCTCTTTTATTCGTTAAATAACTTACTCGGGCTTTCACTTGATATTCATTAAAATTACTCAAATTACCGTACGCACTAATCAGCCGGACCACGTAATTATTGAATGGGCGTATGAGACGGTCGAGGTGACGGTCATTAAAAAGGTTAAAACCTCAAGCAGCCCAACGTCAAGGCTCGCCCTCCCGTACTCAAGTCGCCCACCAAGAGATGCGAGATGAAATCGGAAAAACCAGCGGAAATAAGATGACAAAGCGATCCGGCGGAGGCAGGAGTCGGCTGGTAGATGGATGCTGGCCTCTACGAAATCGCATTCCCGAGAAATGCGGCCAAGTTTCGGCGCTATTAATATCTATACACGCTCGAACTCACACTCGTCGGGCGCACACACACACACACAGCGAGAGGAAAGCCAGACTCGCGACTCGTTTTATCATTGGCGAGCGTAAGCCGAGCGGCAATGGGTCAGCTGGAGCTCACTCTTGCCCCGCCCCTCCCCCTTTTTGGCAGTCTGCCTCCTGACATTAATCCTTCGGCAAGCAGAGAGAGAGAGAGAGAGAGAGGTAGCGTGTGATAGCGAGTATTATACGTTCAATGTCCGAGTGCGTAATACTGCGGAGCCTTACGTATGCGAGGAAAGTTGAGAGCACGGGCGAACATTATTCAGTTGGTCGCGGAACTGAAAAGAAGTTCTTTGTCTTCCCTTAATACCACGCGGTCAGAATTTTCTCTACGGCCGCGTTTCTTTCCTTCCTTTGTTACGACCACCCCCACCCCAACCCCCTCCTTACGCCCTGCTTGCTCGCCGACCGACCGACCGACCAACCCCGCAGCCAACCCCACGTCACCGCATCCTCTCGCGCTCCAGGGCTCAGGAACTCGTCCGCTATTTCTCTCCCGCTTAAACTCCCCTTTCCAAAATGCTTCGAGGAATTCACGCTGTCTATTTCCGAATGACATCACCGATCACGTTGAGATCGAGCTGGCGAATAGTTTCATTTGCTCGTGCGTTAATACGACTGAGATGCAGTGCGACTGCTTGGTTGGCTTGGAGATTGATAATGAGAGCATTTCGCTTACGAGTGGACAATGGCCGGGGAATTTTTTAATCTTGAGGGAGGGGGGCGGGGGGAGAGGCAGTTTCTTGAGCAAAGTGTTTATTAGGCGATGATGTAGTGTTTGGAGTTTGAGGCTGAATTATTGATTAATGTTGGATGGTTGTTAGTGAGGGAAAGGAGTGAATTGAGTGGATAAGAAGATTTTTAAGCGACCCAATGACGTTCGCCAAAAATTGTTGATTTTTCTCGATAATTAACTTAAAAAATCCGAGCTATTTTGCGTGATAGAAAATAGTTGTTAACTTGATACTTTTGTGAAATTTTAATTTAAAAGATGGGAGGAAGTTTCGAATAATCACAATCATAATATTAGAGGGCTTTAAATACCTGTCAAGAAGTCAGATTACGCGAAAGCAAATAAATTTGAACTTTGAAAATTTTAATTTATTACGTGAAATTATTTGCCTTTTTACTTTTAGATTAGTCTTTTTTTTTTTAAAGATACTTTTTAAGATAACGCGTACGTATAAGTATGAAAATTATAATTTAATTTGCGTCTGTTGAATTTGACTCTTTGATTTTGAGGAAATAACGCTTGCGACGCTTGCTTAACCCAAACTTTCTTCACATTCCAAATGCCAAAGTCGATTGTTCATCTTAACAATCAGATAGACCGATTAATATTTTTTCCCACGCGCCAATATGTTCATAAACGAATTTCATTCTCACAGTAGTAGCATTTTATATTGTTTTTTTTTTGTCTTTTAAATCTTGTATTATTAAAGTGTATGTTAATCAAAGTTATTATACGAGGTATAACTTTATGCCTGTGAGGGGCTGTTAAACTCCGTATCTACTGAGAAATAAGGAATTTTCCTGTGTTTAGTTTCTCGTGCTTAGTATTGGTAAGATTTTCAAAAACAAATGATGAGATTTGATTGATGAGATTGAGATAAAAATGAAATTTATTCGGCAATGTAATTTGACGTTATTTTGCGTATTTTGAAGTGACACGGCATCATTACAATTTCTGTTGCAGTAGTTCTTATCAAAAACAAACCATATACACATCTCTATTCTCATAAGGATTGATAATTTCACTGCTCAATATGCACATTCGAATAGCAATAAAAAAAAAAGCTTTGCAACTTCCACTTTAAATCCCTCTATATCAACATCAACTCTCTCAATTTCCTTCTTTTAGATTGTCGATAATATTTGTAACAATAAGCACACATCTCTATATAGATGAGCATCTGTTTGAGCGCAGACGCAGCCTTACAAATTAGGGCTCAGTGTAGTATGTGGATTGAAGTAGTAACGGAATGAAGGAGAGAATATCCCTGTCGTGCTCGCAAAATACCAAGACCAAGGACTTTACGAGGGAAGAGCAAGGTCCTCAAGATCGTCCACGACTGCATTCCCCAGCAAAACAGCGAGATCGGTCTGAATTAAAATTTCCTCGCTCGAGAAAAGTGAGCAGCCACGAGCTTATCGAGTCAGCCTTTCAAAAACTTACTCGAATATAGCGTGGCATCCCGCACGCTAAAAGCACCCGACCTGGACCAAAGGGGTGGCTGTGCAACGACTGCGCAGAAACTGTAAGCCGAAGACGTGAGCCAGCATCCAGTGATACGTGATCCTGCATTTGGAACAATAACCCGGGCGTACACTTGGCGCAACATTGTCCCTTTATCCTCCTGTCTTTCTCTTCCGGCTTTCATGCGCCTCTATGAGGGATGCGTATTCTCGGAGCACCGGCGCAACCTCCCTCTATAATTATGCTAAATATCGTTTATGGGACGACGTATGGTGCCACGTGATGCTACGTGTTTTACTCGGGGATACAGGAATCTTGAACCGAGGAAATGGAGTCTGCACTCGGAGAAGTTTGTAAGTGGGCTTGAGGATGTGCCGCAATTGTCGATGGCATAAACAATTTTTCGCTACTATGGCTTCGCCTAAAGAGGCCAATATTAATGTGAGTGAGCGCGTCTCCTGCGTTTGATGCTCATTCGTCGTGTCTTAGTTTATTATGATTTAATAATGGCGAGGGTGATGTCGATATGGGCATCACATGTAAACGTCGGGATTTATTTATATGCGACTTTGCAATATTTTTACTATGTAAACGCTAATAATAGTCGTATTAGTGCTTGGTTCGAGTGTATTCGGAATTAATGCATTTGCCATTATTTTAATATTAGCTTGGAATTTTAAGTTGCGCGTTCGCTATTTGGGTAATTAATCCAATAGACAATCGTATAGAAAGAGACGTAGATAAACAGAAAAGCATGCGTGCTAAAATAAATAAAAGTGTGACTTGTGTAACTGTATTTATAATTTTATTGTCAAGTTTATGTTATCTGCGTGCTTTAATGGTCAGGTAGATTAATTCATAGGAGCTCATCTTATAATAAATAAATAAATAAATAAATCCATATGTTTATCATTGTTTAGCAATATGATGTGGAATATTACACGAAAGTGATTTAAGCAAATTGTCTGATTTTCTTTCGTGGTCAATTATATTTTAAATTATGTTTCCTCTTTTAATATTATGTTTCCATATATTCTATTAAAATTCTAGCATTCCCAATGGAATTACGAGTTGATAATTTTGAAATTTCTAGCGATACGATAAGCCACTTTAATGCTCGTAATGTCACAAAGTTGTCCTTATTTATCACAAAAGCTCTCATCTTCTAAATTCTTACGTTTAAATATTTCAATGCATAGAACAATCAATTACTAAATATTTTTATGCATTGAGTTGCTTCAAGTTTCAAACACATTTGAATGCGTTCAGTCCAACTTGTACTTGATTCAGTGAATCATTCCTCAGAATATCATAGCAGTTTTTCAGATAACTAATGAAGTTATTATTTCTGCACGCCACATAATTCTTATCGATTCAGCCTTTTAACTTGCTTGATAAACATTATCGATTCCATTTCATTAGTATGTCTGTATCGCCAGAGATTGAGCGATCTTATTGCAATCGAAGGTTCTTCGCTCGCATCGACTTAGACACAGAAAATCACGTATAAGTGAATATTTATAAAGCGATTAACGATCTTACCACCCAACACATAGAAGCCGTATTGCAGTTTTATTAGACTCGTGGAGAGAAGTTGCGTTCACAAGGGAGGCCACGAGATGCAATAAAATTTGAAAACCAAAGTAAAGCTCTGCATGTAGCTGTTGGGCAAACATAACTTCATGTATCCCATTCATGTTGACGGACGCTCGCTTTCCATGTAGCCTTTTGATTATGAGACAAATAGAACAGCACCGATTGCTTTATATGAATAGACAATGTGCAAATACAGCGGAATTTGCTATGATTTATGTGTTGCCGTAAAAAGTTATGACATAAATGGGGGCGCCCCATCAATTATGATAATCGCACTGTTCAACGCATGTATAATCTTAGATTACAAAATGTTTATGATAAATTCGCGTGCATTCACTGGAGATATTTCACGCTAGTTTGCATTCTCTGTCTTATAATGAAGTAAAATTTTAATTTTTGGAAATGACCGGAATATTGTTGTTGTTATACGTATTTCACAGGTGTGTTGCAACAGCGTACGTAGATGGATTTTTGCAAATGAGCATGAAGCGTAAGTGTATGTCAGTTGACAATTATAAATGGAGAGAAAATTTAGCTGTTTGATTACGCATTATTGTCACGCGTATAAGTTATGAGATTTTAAATAGAGATTTTGTGAAAATTAAAATTACGTCCGATTTAATTAATATCCCAAATTCGACGGGGTTATTTGAAAAAACTGATTACTTAATCGTGATATATTATAAAATAATATGGATAAAATTTAATTTTATAATATGTGCTAGAAAAAAGTATGATAATATTCGGTCATTACCAATGCAACAAATTCATAAATTAATATTTATTACGTTTTTGTATGACGCTGTTTATTTTAGTCCATTTTCATACCTCTTTTGTTGTTAAAAAGATTAATCTTAGACAAAACCTTTCTTTATAAATAACGAGATCCAATGATGGATATAAGTAGTTGTCATTATTTTTAGTTTTCTGAAACGGACTAGGCACTAAAAAATATTTTTGTACTCTGCTTTCATTCTCCACCAATTTATCTCTTCTAAAGTCTTTTTTACTATTCTTATCTACTATTCTTATGTTTAAGCTTTAAAATTATTATTCACTCGAAATAAGCGCATACCGAGCAATTATAACGTACGACGAAAATTTTATACGCACAAGGTTAAAGAATTATACATATATATATATATACATATATATATATATATATATATATATATAACACAATAATTACCAAGCCTTTAATAACAAATATATAAAACTGTTACGTCGTAACATGTTCTAATTCTTGTTCACAAAATACTTATCGGCGTTAATATTTAAAAGAATTTTGATCCATTATTTATCTTGTTTCAAAATTAATTTTACTGATACATTAAATGAAAAAGTACAAACTACTTCTAAAACAAGGCTAGAAAGCTTTAATACATATTTACAGCTCATACGTGGATTCATTAATAAATAAGCTTTTAATTAAAATGCACATACACCCACTGAATAGTATACACAGTAAATAAGGTAAATTTAAATAGATTTCAATGATAAATTTACATATTTTATGAATTTTTAAATCCGCTAGGATGTTTCTTATAATGTCTACAGGCTCGCACGTACACGCACACGCACACAGAGACAAGAATTTTAAATTATGTTTTAGAATTAAAATTGAAACGAGTTTGAGATCGTTTTGTTTAATGCCGTAAAATGTTGAAAAATATTTCTCAATATCGTGATGACTATAACTATTATCTTGTTACCGAAATAAATACATTAAATACAAAATTATTTCCCTATCGATACGCACATAAAATTAATATTCCAGAACATATAAAATTATGAAAACCTCTATTATTCAAAATAATTGGAAGCATTCAACTGTTAATAAAATCTTTTGCTCGAACTAATCATTTAATTATTATTCAGTGAAAATAAATGAAAAAAACACAGTCAATTTTAATAATACATATACTCTGCGGATAATGCTACACGCTGAAAATTGCATTAAACTTAGATTAATTTATTCTTTAAACCATTAATACACTTTTTAAATTCCTACTCTCTATGACTTCATTCTCTTCCCTCTATTTTTTATTTCTCACACTACCAAGCTCCCAACCAGCACAATGATAATAATATTTTGCATCTCGGAGATAAAAGCCTTTCGTGCGCGTCCATGCGAACTGTTGGCACATTATGTGCGGAAGGTAAGAAACGTATTGCAACTACACGGTACTTCGGAAACAAAACTCTTTATCTCCGTCTCCCTCTTTTCTTTCCCCTCGTGTCTTACATTAGGCCCACGCGTGTGTGCATAAATTCATAATGCCGTTCGCGATTTCGACTAGAGTCCATTTTATGGAATATTCGGAAATATGATTATTGACTTGTCATTATTCGCTTAAACATTGTACACGTCAATTAAGCTATTTGGAAAAACCTTGTTTTAAATAAAATCGCACCCTTTGTATTACTGCAAAATGTTTCATAGCTGTCACTAACTTTTGTATTAATTAAGTATATCATGGATATCACTATTTTAATTGAGAAATAATTATATATATATATATATATATATATATATATATATATAAATGTATAGTAGAAATTCCAATGTGATAATTTAATGAAACAGCGTAGACATTGCTCAAGTCCTAAATAAGTCTAATTTTTATTATCTTATTGAACAATAAATAAATCTACGATACAAATATACAAGTATAAAATATACGAAACGATAAATATATTATTCTAAAAAATAAATACGAAATACAATCGCTTCCCTCTTACTGCTCACAATTATGTTAATTTATTGCTTAAATGATAAATTTTAGAAACAAGTATTTTCCCATTCTCTTGATTAGTATTCTATGCATATATATATACAATACATAAACATAATCATATAATAAATATAAACATACATAATGTAGATAATAAATGTTGATATTACGTCGGAGATGCTTATTCACAATGATTATGTGATGTATATTGGTGAATACGTTAAATGCCAGATAATAAAGTTACTCGACTTAATCCCAACCGATAATTAGACATTTTCATTGAAAAAATGTTTAGTTAAAGTCCATGTGATCCTGGAAATCAATTAATTCCTAGTGAATCAATTAGAGCAATAATTTATCGCATAATAATCCATCTCAATTATTTGAGTGTACAATTCATGACTGCAAATATAAAAAGAATTACTTGACCTAATCGAGAGCAGGACTTAAAAATACAGCCCAAATAATTTCCCCGAACATAAAAGTAAGAAATAACTGAATATTACCGCAGCAAATTATTAAGAGCACCAAATAAAATATCATAATGTTTTATCGCATATTTATTTCTCCTTTTATATCTTTGATTATACGAAGGCCATTTACGTTCAATTCAGAGTGCGTTTGTGAGTTGAATTTATAACGATTCTTTATTAAACGCTCAGTGCACCATTGCCTAATACGTACTCGGCAGCGCAAAATTTTTCCACGATAAACAATACAACTTGCCGCCTTGGTAATACCCTCGCGATAATAAAAATCGAAAAATTATTAAACAGACAAGGAAGCTAAAGGGCTTAAAGAGAACGAAGAAAAGGTAAAATAAGTAGAAGCTGGTTACGCTAAACTGAGCGACTTACAAGGCCAAGCTCGGACAGGCAAAGCTCCAGTGAGGTTACTTAAATACCAATAAAGCAGAATTAAATGGAAACAACGGCCAGGCGCACGTGCGACTACCCTTGTCGGACAAATAAAAGAATTCAGCTGACTTATATGAGCGAGAGTAATGCCGAGTAATCTAGAAAATCATTGCAAATTAATTCCGCAGCGCAGTCTAATGGACGAGTGTTAATGAGGAGCGCATGGGCACATAACGGCTTGAAAATATTTTCAAAATCTCAGAAATTCCAATCCAGGTTCAATGACCCAAGCACTTTGCAGCAGGAAAAGCCACCACGATCGTACGGGGCAATCGATGTGCTGATACAGCCAACATCTCGCGCAATCTCATTTCGTATTAATACTTTCGGGATGAAAGGGCGCAGCCTCGGAGACAGTATCGACATCCGACGGCCAACTCGACATTAATCAGAGCGATCCAAGTAAACTCCACGTAAACGGCAACCTTTCAATTACCCTGCAACACTTGCACAACGAGGCGAGGGCCTGGATGCGCTTGGGCAACAAGCTTGGGGCAGCGCATCGCGATAAGCTGCACACTCTTGGCTTTATAAATCATGAAAGGAGTGCGGAGATCGTTATAACTCGCGCGCTAATGTCTTGTCTCGTATTTCACGAAGGCATCGGATCCCGGCCTGACGCGCCCCACGAAAAAAGGCTGGCTTTACGTGTCACGGCTCCAAAGGCTGAGAAACGAGCTTGCAAGCTCTCGCGCGCCGCGCGCCCTCCCCCTCCACCGCCTCTGCGGCTCCCCAGGAACTAAAGGGAACTAAAGGGAACTAAAGGGAACTAAGGGCGGAAGCATCAAGGCGCTCGAGAACGAGAGCGAGAGACAACAGGCGCCGCCGCCGCTCCTGGCAAAAGAGCCTGGTTTCATCTGCAATTGTACAATGGTTGCCCGTGGGAGAATGACGACTGGGTTTGCGCAATGAACTTTCGCTTCGTTTAGAGTCGTGGCCGGAGCCATTTTACTTTTCTTTCGTATCTCGCTATTTCTTCCCTTCTGCTGCTTAGCTCTATATTTCTATATTACACGACCCCCCCGCCCCCCCGGCTCTTTGTCCACCAGCCCCACCCGAGTCTTTGGCTTCGAGTCGTTTTGCACTGCGCTGCCCTCTTGTGCTCTGGTTTCCCCGGGCCGTTCCTAAAATTATTATACTCCAGCGACAAAGACCCAGCGAGAGAGAGAGAGACAGGACAAAGTGAAATGGAAAAATGAAGTGAAATTAGGTTTAATTGCGAGGGGTTATAATAATCGATCGTTATCTGTCGAATGTCCTAGTCCGAGTAAATGTTGTTTTAAAATGTAGTAAAAGATCGAATTGATCGAGGCCCCATGGTCCTGGTCATTCGGTTGGCCGGCGATTTGTTATTGACGATTAAAGAAGCAATTAATTACACTTTGTTGCCAATATCATTTCCAATGTTCGCGTGGCTCTAGTTTGCCTGCGAGTCACTGATTGCTTAACCGAAATATAAATAATTATCTCTACTGAGCGTGCATAATAGGCCGACTGTTGTAACTTACATGAGCGGCTTACTTGACACTGCTGTTACGTTTTATAGTATAGCCTCGGTGTAATGTATCGTAGGCATGTGTGAAAAATGTAGAAAAAAAATAAAGTACTTGTTTGCCTAGAGTGATACCGAGGTTAACGCCGCTTTAATAATTGCTCGTAGTCACTCAAATTATAGAAAAAAGCCATTTTACAACAAATAGCTTTCTAATCATAGCGATGTATTTTATTAAGTGAACTTTCGCCTCCATCAAGCCCTTTATCGATGTGTCTTGATGTCCCATTGTCCCATGTTGAATGCAACATTGAAACCTTCAGAGAGCATAAAATGAGCACTTTCGATCAATTCTCTTCCGATCAATGACGCGTATGTGTTTTATTTTGAGAAAATTGCTTGCTTGTCCCCCCCCTCCCCACCCCACGAAGGTAGGTAATGAAATTGCATTTAGCCTACTACACAATTCGGACGGCTCGGTGAATCTTGGTTGAAATACTTCCGTAAGACTTCCTTATGGGCTCCCATACTCTAATTCTGCGCAGAACATGTAATTTCAAAACGCAGCTCCAAACTTTGACGAGCAATGACAAAGTCCTGTAGAATTCACATTTCGCAATGCAAAACATTTGCCGAGCAAGCATTTAAAAGCCACAGATTCGAAGGCCATTGAAGTACGAGCGATATAATTAATCAACGTGCATTGTACAGCTGAGCCTCTTACCTCTGTGCTGGCATACAGACACTGAAGAGATAGAACCGCGATCGACTTGAAGCTGCTGCTGCTGCTGCTGCTGGATGGGATGGTGTGAGGTCAATTAGGTCATTTAGCCTAGAGCCGAGTGAAAAAAAAAAAAAGAGGGGCAGATGAGGGAGGTGAGCCGCGAGCACCGGCGGCCCAACTCTTTGT
>JAPYYT010000283.1:0-69171 GCA_030522565.1 Ceratosolen corneri
GGGAAAAAAAAGCGTTTAACTCTAGTCTTTTGTTGGCTTCGACGGATAGAAAAGAGACGGAGAATAAGCTTTGCACCCTCGCTAATAGATGATTGAGCGATTTCGTGGAAGGCGGTGAGTGACCGATGGTGGAAAATGTTTAGCATCAAATAAGTCCGATGTTATCGGGCTAGTTTGCTCGAGGGGAGATATGGGGATCAGAAATATTGTTCCTATCCTATTCCAGTGGATAACGAAATCGTGTTCACGCACACAAGCTCCGGCCTCTGTCACTGTTCCTCTCTTTATGAGATCCACCCACTGCTGCAGGAGATTCTCTTTATGCTCGGAGCCTTTTTGTGGCTTGGAGGAAACTTTCTTGCCAGTCTCTCAGATTCGTTTTTTTGGAATTTCATAAGCTCCTGCAATTTCCTTTCGTAACAATAACAAACAAACAATTAAACATTGGCTTTGCGTGTTATCTAATAGCCTGCATTAACGTGGTCTAAAAACAAAAGAGTTTTCACACTTGGCAATAAATGTGCAACACATGTGTATTTACACATTTCCTCGTTCATTTATTACCTCAATTCTAAATGTATTTATGCATATCAATCTATATCGTAAAAGGCTTCCAATATAATTACATCAAGTGTAATGCACGTATATTGTTTTGAAGTATAATTTTGCAAAAAAAATTAAATTAACAGCAACTCTAATGTCGAGCTCCTCATGAAGTCCGAATTATTGTTGGAAGTGGGGAATCGTAAAATACAGGTCGAAGTAATAAAACCTTTTTCTCTCTATTTATTGTTTTCTGTGCGTATTATTGGTACATTCAGCAAAAGATGTAAATAATTTTTATACTAATTCGAAGAATTTTTTGCCATTTAAAGATTGACTCGTATAAAGTTTAGTGAAGTGAAAATACGAAATTTTCACAAATTCCATGCTTCTAATAATTATGAATTTTTATAAATAAATTGCCGAATTTTTTTCATTTGATAATAATATCTATATATATATATATATATATATATATATATTTTAATAACATCTATATATTAATGAAAACTTTTACATTTTTATATTAAACTTATGAATTGTATGCTCAAAAATACACAAGCATTACTATTATTATCATCGTATTTTACTTGAACTTATATATTTGTGTGAAATTATGATTATGTGGATATTTTTATAGTGCTTTAAATATTTAATCCTTCCATTATATGTATTATATATGTGGCAAATGGAATTAACACGAGGGGACTGTATATTTATTATTGAATTATTAAGGGATCGGAATATTCAGTTTTGTATTGTTTAACGTTAAATTTTTTAAGTATTAATTGTATTTAGTGACATTGATATTTGCAGTTTGTTGGTCTTGTACATTCCACTCTTGTTCCACATATATACGATCTTACTATTTCAAAAATCCTTTCATAATATATATATATATATATATTGTTTATGGTATAGCGTCAATTACATCACCTCCTTGTTAGAGTAAATAATTTGTAGTTTTCAATTATCAATAAGGAGCTGTGCTCTTAATGAAACTATGGGAGAATAAAAGAATGTTCGATACTAGGAGATTAAATTGAAAACAATGTTGAGAAATGACAAGAAATTGCATAAAGTCGAATTCAGCGAGCTTGCAAAAGTTGCAGCTGCCTCGATTGGTTCATTTAGTAAAGCAGATTTTCCGTGCCCTATTTTCTTTTCCTCGTACGTGCAAACTACGTCAGTATATACTACGTGAGACTCACCTTCGCATTTGAAACGAGTGGAAGACGCTTTACGAGGCATATTCTTTTAGTCTTTCACTCCCCTCTCCTCTCCCTTCCTCCGCTCTCGCCTATATCACTTTTGAACCCTCTACATCCTTGTTGCCAGTCTTTTTTTCTCCTACTTTCGTCTTACTCACTGTGATCCTCTTCTTTTACTTTTCTTCGCAAATTTCCTTTCGGTTTTATATTAATTTTTCTTTATTTTGCTACTTATTTATATATATATAGCGCTCAGCACAAGGTATAACGATGATAAATTAAACTTAAATCTAAAAAATTTCATTTTCCATCAAAATATTAAAATATACTACACTATAAAGAAACTCACTGTATAAATGTGTGTGTGTGTGTGTGTTACGTAGTAACAATAATTAATATTAATTGTTTCTAGAGCAAATTGCTGTTGATTTTTTTAGATATTTCATTCGTTATCATTGCTAATTGATAAAGCCAATGTTATTTAGACATGGAATTATATTAGAATACTATTATTATTATATAGATAACTGCAGTTTACAACTATTCTAAGCAGCGCTATAGTTTGATACATATATTTGATACATATATTCTACACATCAGAGAATTAAATTTGTAAAGAGCTCTAATATATCTGAATATAATTTAACATAATATACACATAAATAAGATAAATTACATTTTTTGCAATTTCTATAAGAATATAAATGAAACAATGTACTACCATTTGAATTTGTTGACTCTCTTAGTATTTTATTTGTATTCGCCGTGCATACATTAATTATTATTCTTCATATAAGTTACGAATATAACAACAATACAAAGCATGTATGAATATTTAACTCTTATATTTTGAACAAGTACAATAATACATACACACGCATACACACAAATACACACACACGCACAAATACACACACAAACACACATATTACTAATAAAATATAGAAATAAATACATACATTTTCTTTTATTTAATACTTTTAGTTTATGCAATAATTAATAAGCTTTCGATTATTTTTTGAATGATAAATTTTTAAGCAACATTTTTTATATATTTTGCACCTAATAAATTTTCGTTTTTATAAATCAAAATAAAAAAATTATATATCTTATGAAAAATGAAATAAGTAATTATTTATGACAAGATTAATGTTACAGTTAGAACAATATATTAGATAAAATTTAATAAATTATTATTCGGAGTGATTTCAATAATAATTATAAATCGCTTCTCTTAGGGTTACAATAAAATAATACAATACAATAAACTAGTTTGAATTCTTAAAATGCTTAATTATTACGTTTATAGAATATACATAGAATAGAAACATAGTCACACAAGATTTCCTCGTATATTCTAAGAGAATACTAGTGCGTCAATAATTAGCATCATGTCTATTAAAATAACTGGCAAAAAGATTAACTTCGCTTATGCCTGTAAATTACAAAAAGTTGCGATAAGAGCATTTTCTTCAATGCTTACATGGTATACTAATAATGTTTTAATTGTTTGAATTTGAAATTGAATTCTTTTCAAGGTATTACTGTCAAGCGTTGAATTAATTGTCGCGAAATGTTTTAATTGTTTGACAATTACAGCCTCAAACATTTTTCCCGTTCACGCACATCCAAATGGGTTAAGTATTTTTTACTGCAACGAATTTTAATTTCTGATAAAAACTAGTTTTAAATCAAAATAAATTAGTAATTAAATGTTTTTAATCAAATTAATTTTGTTTAAGACATGGTCTTATGAATTATTATACTTTTATGATTAAATCTTATTAATATGTTTTAATATTGAGTAAATTTAAGCTTCAGTGATTTAAGAAATAAGTTTGTGGATCGTGCTTTTATATGTTTGAAAATTTTCATATGAAATTTTACATATAACGTTTTTTGCAATATATAAATATAAAATTCATATTATATTAATAAGCTTTGATATTTATAGATCAAGATAAGTATTGAGGTAAAATAAAAAAAATTTCATAACAAATTAAATGTACTACTTATTTTTTAAGAAAAAATAATAATACTCTTATTCTTTAAGAAAATTTAAAAATTTTCAATATTAATGTAATTGTTAACGTTTTATAATAGAAACTATTAATTTTTGAATGTGAATGTATGACTTTATTTAAGAAGTGACGTAGGATGAAGTTTGGTGAAGCATTGGCGAAGCAACAATTAGAGAACGAAGCAACAATTTTCCCCATGAAATTGAAAATTTGAAAAAGTATTTAAAAGTCTAAACAGAGGGAAAGGGCAACGGTAATTATTATAATTTTATTTATGAAACTTCCAGAGCTTAAGGCGAGGACCGATTACAGTTAAGCTTTTTAAATTATTCGCACTATGAATCACTTAAATTGTAGGCAATCATTGTGTCCAATGAGAAGTTAAAAATTTTAATAAAAATGAAATGTTCTCAATTCGGTAATTTAGTTGGCCATTTTCACAATCGTCGTCCTAATAAAGCTAAGTACTTCCGAAACCTTTTCTGGATTCAGGAACTGAAACAAGAAAGGTAGGTATAAGGCGGGCGGATAAGGAAGAAGGCAGTAATACTGATGAGAGGATCAAGGATAGCAATAAAGAAGTATAAAGTTTCAAGTCCATTTTAAAAAGCTCCTCGTCCCACCTACCGCATCCAAATATTTGCATCTCATCAGCAGTTGTAATGCCAGTTGCTAAAAAGTCAGGGTCGGTTTTGCTGTAACGCTGTCCCGGCCGCGAAAACATAAATGGAAATTCCTCGAGGGATTCATGACATTGCATTGCAGATGCAAATTGAATAATTGCATTAACCATGGCGACTAGAATGCTCCTCCTCCCACCATACAGTTTCCGCAGAAACAGGCGCTCCTGTCAGCCCGTCCCATGACACTTTATTCCCGCTCACAACCAATGTCCAGGAAGCTGATTAATATTTTGGAGTTTCTTAGGAATTGGGTCATCTGGGTTATTTATTTATCGAGTATGTTATTGGAAATGAGGAGAATTGATGATCCCGTCGATTTAATAAATAAGGTTATTAGGCCTATGGTACTTATTATTGTAATTATATTTTGCCAGAATTCGTACACAATTCGTAGACAATGCGAGACACAATTATTGTGAGAGCAACGTTTAAATGCCATTTTTAAACTAGAAAATTTGATACTCAACTAAAGTGCAATTGTAAGGTAATAGTTGACAAAGTATTTGAAGCTCCGTACAATGTAATAATTATCTTTTGCTTATAATGAGAAATAAACAGAAACACACGAGATTAAAATTTGTACTCTGATTATTCCATTTTGAAACATTGCACATAATTTTGTCTCTTATCGGATTGATAAAATTACATTTTTTTTTTTTTGAAAAGTGCCCGTATAATATCCTACCAACTAGTTATAGCGACGTATTTTTCAAAAAATTATCTGTCATTCGTGAAAGAAAGGCAATATAGGCAGATTATGTTGCGGATCATATTGTTTCATGTTACTGGCTTAGTGAGTATTATAGAAATTAATATGAATTATACTTGTTTCGGTGTCTATATCAGTTGTATACAAGTTATTACTGTAATTTAACTTCATTATTATAATACCTCGAGCTTTAAAAATACTGCAATAATATACTGAATATTTAAATAATCATTATAATAAAATAATAATTATCGGCATAATGACTAATTAACATTAATTAATATTACATATAAAATTATCAATTTCAATGGCTGCTCAACATATGACATTTTATAGAACGAATAAAGTAATGGGCATAGATAATATATTATTCTATCGTAATAAAATATTTTATTGACTTTTTAATCGAAATCTCTGATTTTTATTCTATCATCATTTTATTATCTTAGCAAAAGTCATTTTCACATTTGTTTATATTTCTAGCCCAATAGTTATCTACTAATTAATAATATATTTAATATATTTAGAATTACATTTATATATATAATAAATATAATATATTTATATATAGAATTATGTGTTTAATAGAAGGAATAAGCTTGTATTCCTATTTCAATATTTACAGTATTTTAAATAGAAAATTTGTATCGTCAATATATTTTAAGGTGGTAAATCTCCAATGCATAAATTTGGCAATCCAATCGAGGTCACTAACCTTGTAAATATTTTGTATGACATTATGAAATAAATTTATTCATAATTTCTCGCTATCAATATATTTATCCATTCCATTACCGCTACATATATCTCTGTTATTCTTTCTTTGTCTCCTCTGCATTTTATATTACCATGATTGGTCGAGTAATAATAATATTCCGCTTAATGGACAGAAAATTCATGTGTATATATATATATATATATATGTGTATGGACGTATACAAAAATTTGCTTGAGATAATGTACGCTCAGAAGTATAAAAGGGCTTTGTTTGCTGACGATCATCATCATTTTATAATTCCTGCAACGTATATATGCCTATCAAAATATGAATATTTCCATAAGTTGAAGTATTCGATTTAAAATGTACATACACAATATGCTTACATAAACAGTACGATAGTAAATTTTTTTAAAGAATTTAATTGAGAACTGTAGATGTTGTTAATAATATATAATCAATAATGTTGAAAAAGCGATTATAATATCCATTAAGATATTGTGTATGATTTAAACATGACGAATAACAGTATATCAAACATAAATTAATCTATATAATCGAAAATTGAAGCTACTTACTAGAAATTAAAATTAGAATTCGCGGTCCCCATAACATATACGGTTACTTAAAATTACAGCATTAAATCATCAATATCTGTATATATTATATCTGGAATAATTCTAATATTATTATTAAAACAAAAAAATAAGACTTATATTTATCTTTAAATTACGCGACTTCATGTAATACGAGAAAAAACTTTCCAAAAATTACTTTATAAATTTTGCACTAAATTTTTTATATCGTATAATTAAATGCCCATGTAATCATTCAAAAATTTTTTTTTAAAAGCACACTGTATATGAAGGGAATGTAAAAAGGTGGTCGAAATTATTATAATTTATGTCTTTAAATTAAGTATATTCTGTACTTTAATTTTATATGTCTAAAAAATACTCAGAATAATACGACAAATGATTTACAATGTCAAGCACATATTATAGCACATGTAACTTGTAAATTTCGAGAGACTCTAGCAATGCATTTATAACATTTGCTTTCCAAGTTTTATTCAATTGATTAATTTGTATATGTAATGTATATTTTTCATTTTCTCATTCGTATAAGCTAATTGTGTATATATTTTCACTAAAAAATTCAATAAAAAATACAATTTCTCGATCAATCTTCATTGCGTATTTGTCCAAAAAATTACGTATTTTTTTTTCTTTCTAGAAATAAATGATCGAATTTCATTAAAAAGTTTGTATAATACACTAAAGTGTACAATATCTCGATGATTAATAATTTTGATAAATAAACTGAAATTACCGACTTACCTACGTATGTATATATATATGTATATGTGTATGTATATAATTATAAGTGCACATAATGATAATTTCACGGGTGTTGGGTTGACGTATGTGATCATCTGGAGCTTAAATATAGTATCCTCGAAGAGATGTAAAACTTTTGCTTGCGAGCTAAGTGCTGCTTATTAATCACGCGGAAATTCTCTTTTCATGTGCGAAAATGCCACGCCTCCCTTCGTTCCTCCTGCTTTTGTGGAGAAGGAGAGAGAGGAGAGCGACGTTATATATTACGAGGCCAGATAAACGATGTCTTAGCATTAATATTGTGAAGTTTGAATTCATAAAAAGTGATGTGGGACAATTTTAAAGTAATTATGTACAGGTGATTAATACGCAAGGACTTTGTGCGATTATGGTAGATGAGGCGAAAAATGACAAAAATTCCAAGACCTTTGATATATTAGTTGCTATTGATTTTAAACGAGCGAATGTCATCAATTCAAAAAAAATTATGCCAAAGCATAATATTACCCATTGGAGAATTTTAATTACCTTAGGCTCACTGTGAATCTCGATTCACACTTCATCCATTAATTATAAGTGTATCAGAAATAATTATTAATACTGATTATTATCCAAGTTGGGAAATTTTATTCTATATAATTAGAGAGAAGTTGAGGATTAAAAGGAATTATAAGCCTAAGAATTTCAGTGCTTTTCAATATTAATATAAGTAAGCTATCATAATTATGTGCATTAAAATAAATCTTTACATCTTTCATTCTCATAACAAAGCCTACTTAATGTAAAATCTTACCTTATTTCATCACTTCCTACAATGATAAACCCATGTGTCATATATTGTTATTATTTAATTAAATTATTAAACAAGATTATTGTGAATTAATTTATTTGTCTTGGAGAAATAGTTTTTCAAACAATAGTTTCTTAAGTGGTATACGTCTTAAAATCTAAATCTCGTCTTTTAAATCAAATTCTATGGAAAATTTGCAGAAAAAAATCGTTTATCCGGAGGATTTTCAAGTTGCACTTCAAAAAAAACATACAACAAAGCCTATCATTTAAGGTGTATACACTTTGGAGTCTGTCGTTAAAAGTGAAAAGGCAATATTGTAAGATATATTTTGAGCGTCAAATTCATAACAACAAGGCAATATTTAAAGCAATTACCGATAAGACTCGATCATTTAAGCTTTTGTGTAGTGTAAGTAGATAAAATTCATAAAGTTGTGCAAGGTTAATAGGGTATAAGGCTTATAAAAGTAGAATGTGTAATTGAGTTTGATATATTATTTCAATTTATATTTAAATCAAAGATCAATATTTTATAAATTTCAGAGAATATTCTTTAAAAAAATGTTCTAAAAGCTTTTAAAACATAAGCTAATGAAAATACTTTCTCAGATCAATTTAAATCATTAATACATCTTATCGGTTAAATACGATTAGACTAATTCAATATATACACACATATATATATATATATATATATATATATATGTATGTGTGTGTGTGTGTGTGTGTGTACATAGCCATTATATCAACTTTTTGAGATTCTTTTATCCCTAATATGCCCGCAACAACAAAGCATTTATTAAAACGGGATATTGTTGGGAAATTTGTCAGTCGGATATTCGTCGCTTTTATTTCCTCTTACTTCCCTCGAACTTCTTCAATAATCACAAAAGCAGGATTATCGCGAATAGGCTGCCTTATCATCCCTCCACTAATTTTCTCTGTCGGCCGACAGCGGCGCTGATAATGAACAACGCAATAGTCTGCATAAACAACTGAGCTGACACAGTGACGGATTAAGTGATAGGGGATTTGGTCTGGAAAAAGATAATCTCTCGGCTGTAAATAGCTCGGCCCGTCATTAAATTTATCAGTTCTCATCGCTGATCATTCGTGCAATATAAAAAATGCCTATCTCGTGTCTTTAGGCGTTTTTCATAGAACACAAGTAAGTATAATCAATATGTGGATCCTCTTATTCGTCGTGCAAGAAATTGCGTAATTAATAATAGCCCGTAAGATTTTAGAAACTCGTCTTCCATCATAAATATTATAATTTATTTCAAACTTTAAATTATTAAGCGTGACTATGTTGAATTTTCATCATTTCAAAACCCCCATGTCAACTAATTAATAAAGTGACAATTGTCCCTGTCTATTGTTATTGCTGCATTATTACTTTGTGTACTTAATTACCTTATTCATATTATTAGGTAATTTATAAGAAAAAAAATTGAAATGAAAAAGACTTCGGATCACTACGTTGTTTGTAAACGAACCTAAATAAGCTTCCATCTGAATAATCCTTCGCATCTGATGATTGACTAATTAAGTTCTGAAATATAAGAATTACCTCAAATTGTATTAATATACATATCCTATAATATAATATAATACAAAATATAATATAATATAAGATTGTAGACACTTAAAATTAATTGGTTTCTGCAGTATTTCGGAATCTGGCATTAAATGTTATGGCTTTAGTTTTAGTAGGACAATAATACTAATTACTTTATTCTTTATGCACAACTTTAGCTTATTATGCCATATAAAATTCTATAATTATACCAATTTATTTGCCATCATTATTATTATTAGAGATACACGACTGTCCTTGAATAACGCGTAATTTCGATTACCACTATGTATACTTTAAGAAAATAATTAAACGAGTAAATCATTTCGCCTTAGCATTCTGTGAAATATTTTAATTGCACTTAAATATATTGTTGGAAGCTTAGTGGGACTCGAGATTCAAATTTGGCGGCCGTTGTGCTTCACGGTCACATGACCCTCCGCTTACTCACATCACTCAATTAATTGTTGCAGAGGATCTCATCCAGCACTTTCTCACCTTACACTCGTTCTCAGTCCGAATAATTTTGAATAATTACGGTTGCTTACAACAACAACAATACCAATGGCTCTCAATGTTAATACCTCACTGGTGGTATGCACAATGTTAATACCAGCACTGGTCGTCGATACAAACAGTGTCAGCCGTTCACGAGCCATGAATTCCAAGATTCTCAATGTTCCACTTGTTTTCAAGGCCAATATTTTTTGCGCTGATCGATAATATCAATTCTGCTGGTACAGAATGTGAAAATTCTACCGAGTTTGACATTCATGTAGTTCAAGAGGGCTGAACTTTCATCGGTCATGTTGCTTCTGAGCCGAGAGTTTCCCTTTACACTTCACTGCATCCTATTCTTCCTCTATATCTCAGCATTGCACCTTCAATTACAACGGCAAAGCCTCTCGTAATCCCTGCAATACACACGAGCATACACGCATGCACATACATACCCATTCAGTTATCCGTATTCTATATGCGTACATCGCAACATTAATATTTTGCCCTGTTTTCTATGATTCGGTCTTCTATATCCCTTAACATTTATAATTCTACGATATTTTATTGTATTTTTCATAATTTTTTATAATTTCTACAGTAAAACATATATTGAATACATATTAAAAGTTGCATACATTAAAAGGTAAATCATAAAATATTAGTGGATAAAATATTAGTTTTGTGCGATATTATTGTCAGAAATATTATAGCCGGAGATTAAATAAATACTGTCTATTCATCCATTGTGTTTTAAAGTTTCTATTAAATGTGAAAAAAAAAAATAAAATAAAAATTGTTTATATTTTCTTAACTGTAACGAGAACATTAGCGAAGGTAAAGTGTACATTATAACAAATTCAAATGTCAATCATCTTATCCTTATACCTTAATTCAAAGACATATTGAAATTTTTAGAGACGATATAAATGCACACATTTAAATTATAGAAAAATAGTTTTACGAGATATTACAGATAATTGTAGTGAAAATATTCTGGAATGGCAACTAAGAAACGACATGCTTATAAAAATGGTTTTAAAAATTTTCTTTTAATAAAAAGCATAAATTTTATTCAAATATCTATACGAGGCAAGTATATACATTAAGCAATAATATACATCGACATAATGGTCATTATTATTATTATACGTCAGCCTTAATATACAATTGTTTATTAGCTATTTATAATTTTTTTTTTCAATAAAATTGTACATATTATTATATAAATTATATAAATTATACATATTATTAGATGAATTGCATAATATGTTACGTATTTATTAATATAATTCGACTTGCATTCAACTTGTTGTATTTTAAATAGAAGTACATATAACAATTTATAAATTATAATATATAACTATATATATAAATTATAATATATAACAAATAAAATTTATTATATTATAGAATAATAAATAAAGACACGTAAAATTATTTTATTTAGCAAATTATTAGCTGATGGTGTAAAGTAATACCCAGTCGGAATTCAAAGTCTGCCCTTTCTAATTCGTAATAATAAAATCCGTCATATTACTCTAAAATCCATTACTCATCAAACAAGTACCTGTCAATTTCAATTAAAACAATAATAAAATTTAAAGAATCGTCACATTATTTATGTGCTTATAATAGAACCCAACTGCTAATTGCAATAAATTCATTTTCCAAGGAATACGTTGAATCATACTTGATTCTTAGCACACAGTGGACCAATCGAATAAATATGTTTTATTACACGTTAACTCGCTTAAAAATGTTCAATTAATAGGTGAAATTATTTTTAAATTCATTTTCAATATCTAATAAAATACAGAAATACACATGTATTAGAGAAAAGAATATGCTGAAAGGCTGAAATATATCTTGTTAAACCTTTTTAAATGCATGTACATCGACATAATTATAGCAATGCACAGCAGTTAAAGGGTGTTAAATTCCTCGGCCCTGCTGCTTGGCTCCCCGCTGTTAGTCATTTTTTTCATTTTTTATTCAAATTTATTCTTTTACCTTACTTGCATCCGTGAGTGCGCTTGCAATTACAATCAGCGTAATGATGTTTCACGCAATGCTGCAGTTACGCCTTCCGAGAGCTGTTGACAGTGAGCTGTATCACTTTACCGGGATCGTAAACTTCACTACATAGGCGCTTAGATAGAGTGGGCGGCGGCCGGCGGCGGGGGGAGGGGGGGCAGGGGCGAAAAAAACGGGGGAGAGAGACAAAAAGAGTTAAATGCAATGGTAATGGCACGCTAGATTTTTGGCTACGTGATATTATTTTATAATATTAATTCAAAGTCTTATATTTTATTTTATACGTTCAGCTATATAGACAAGTTATAACTACTAAAAGCATTCATAAATTATTTAGCATGTGTGATTATTCAATTATAATAATTACTTTTAAAAAAATCCTTAGCTTGGGAAAATCATAAATTATTAGCAAATTTTAGCATAAGTATATGCTCCTTTGGGTAAACTATTTAATACGATTAAACATTATATTGGATACAATGATTGTAATAGTTAGATTTTGTTTCCTTCATTTTCAGAGCTATATATTGTAGAATTTGAATCTCCTTACTTTCAAATAAATTGGAAATAAGAGAGTGATAAGGGTGTTTGCATTATGTAATGCTCTTACAAATCAATATTTCCTTATGTATCTTTATTAAGGTCTTCAATAAAAGATAAGAGCCATTCCGCGAGAAAGGTCAGTGGTATGCATAATAACATCATAGTCTTCGTAGCCAAGGGAAGAATCTTGAATTAATAATAGGCGGAAGTGCCGAGCGAACAATGAATTTCCAATAGGAGAACCTTTGAGGTTCGTAATGAGCATTCATTGGAAATAGGCAGTGGCAGTTATTGTCATATCTACAGTCTTTTCATCCTTTAGGGATTCAAGGGGAGACGCCTACTATAGGAAAGAAGTCTTGCAGTTCAAATATTGAGAATCGACGATGGATTTTAAAGTCAAACACACTCGACGATCGACGTGTCGTCCTTAAGTCAACAGCCCCATTCCCCCATACGTTGCTCCCGCATACACAAACGCATATTAACGCGGCTAATGTTGTATGCGCATTAATGCATTATTTCTATAAGAATTTAATTGCTCTTGATGGAAAGAGCAACTCGCGTTTTAACTTACATTGGACGTCGAGCGAGGACTAAAAATATCATTCCAATTACAAATTATTCACGACAGCATAATAAGAATATTTGTCTGACAATTCACTTCTACAGAATCCACTAGACATTGTATATTATATCTTAAAGTATATATTAAGGGTGCATAATTTAGATTTATATTCTGTAAGAATTCAATTTAAAACTAGTAAACATACAATAACGTTTTAGAATATAGTGTGATTAAAAAAAAAAACTGTCTAAATTTATAGATTATTAATAATTTAGTTGCTCAATGATAAAGATTATGTATTACAATAGAGGGTTAAAGAAAGAGAAGGAATGAGCAAATTGAGGAATATTAATGGACTTGCTATTAATATTATTTACAGACTGTAGAAAATTCAAACAACTTGAATCGAATAAACGATAAACAAAGCATTTTTATAAATATAATAAATTGTAAACAACTTTGGTAAAACATCTTAAAAAACCAAGTGTTGGTTTATTAAAAACCAATTTTTTTTTTAAATTTTTATATTTTTCAGATCTTTGAAACTGCTCTGTAAATAAGAAAATTTTCATTTTAAATATTCTTAGAGTAGCTTGGCAATTAGTTGTATACAAAAACATAAAAAGTTTGCCAAAAGTAACTTTCCTCCTTCTCAAGTGAAATTTTTATCAAATCGATTTAGGCTTCGGATCAAAGAGAAATTACTCGAACGCTTATCCCTCGAGAATTATCATCTTACATTATTAACAGTTCTCGAACTGTCTGCATTAAAGCGAAGACGGGCAACAACAACAAAAACAAAATGGACGACTAAGTGGCGAAGGAGGGCAGTCCACTCAGCATTTCAGTCACTGCGTATATAAATACCGATGGCCAAGGGAAACTAAGAGCATATTCCTGTCATCCTTTAAGTTAAGTCCCATCGACATTCCTTATTTTTTTCCGACGAAATAACCGTTCAACCGGAAATAACCTTTCAGCGGTTGCCAATTAGTCCTCCTAACATTGGATATCATATTATGAGAATTTAAGGGGACAGAAACTGTATTGATAGACAACTAATTGATGCCGATAGATGGAAAATGTGTAGATGATTAGTGAAATATAGTCTTATAATATAGACATATAAACGACACTGCAATTGTAATTATTTTTATTTGCGGCATTATTTCTCGAAAAGGGGTTTTCATTTGATTTTTCATTTTACAATTTTTCTCAATTATTATTCTTTTCTTTTTCAATAGCCAGTAAGCACTCGAACTATAACTTCCTTCAGGACTTGCAGATAAATTTATAAAACTATTACAAATATAAGTTTCGCATGAATCTTCAAATACTCATAAATTACTATACTAACATTCTAACAATTTTTATAGGATACTTTAAGTTACTTCACAACTTTCGTAGATTCATTCGATATTGACGAGATATCTGGCAGCTCTATCTTGTCATTTGACTCTTGTTCATAAAATTATCAAATTTATCGGCAGACTTAACAGAACAAACACAATAAAAAATGTAAAAACACAAACTAGGATAAAAACTAATCAAAGCGTCGGCAGAAATTCATATGGCTCATAAAGGAAAGAGGAGGAGAAGGAGGAGGAAAAATTGTGTAAAATTACATATAGAGTCGGTACGTGTACAATAAAAAGTTAATTCGATTGTCCACTTCTTCTTGGAGCAGTCAGACGAGTGTCAAGTATAAAGTTGCGGCCAAGTTGGAATGGAAAGTTTTATTGAGAAACCACCTTCGCGTTGCTCTGATGGTCTGTCGAGACCCTTGCCACTGTTCTAAAACGATAAAGTCGGTAGCGCAGCATCAGCAACGATTTAAGAATGGAAGGGAAAAGAAATTACAACTCGTATATCCGTGCCTTTGATGAGAAAAAAGTTGAAAACAATAGTGTGTATTGGGACGAGAGAAGAGGATTTAAATTTAAAGGAAAGAGCATTTAAATTGAAATACATTTTCCCGCCAATAATCCCTTTCCAAGCAACCATGAAATAAATAATTAACATCTTGAAACATATGGAATTGAAAATGGCGTTCACGTATATATTAAAATTTTAATATATATAAATAATATTTTTATATGTAAATCCAAGTGAATAATATTTCATTCGCTATTTGCTAAAAATAATCTAATATTATGTAAAAATATCAACAAGTCGTTTGCTAATATTTGTGAAGTAATATCATTGCAAAATGAATGTCTGTTCTCCTTTTAATTTTTACATTAATGCAACAGAGTAAAAATACCAAATAATAAATCGAAAAACATAAATTTCCGCCACTGCATACATTACATGTACTCTCTCTCTCTCTCTCTCTCTATATGATTAGTGACCGAATAAAAATATACGAACGATTTTTATAAAAGATTATAAATAATAAAAATAATGTATGAAGATTCTTCGGAGGAGAGTGTATATTCAGCTAGAAATAGAGTTAAAAATATTTCGATGTACTGGAATTTCCATTTATGTGTCTACGTATGAAATATGTACTACTTGACAGTACTATCTATATTTTATATTTTCGAGTTTTTTTTTTTAAGTGAAAATGGACTCTTTAGAATTGAAATTAAGAAATTTCAATCGAATGCTTTTAATTTTTTATAAACTCTTTTGATACCTAAAATTTTATATATACGAGTGTAAGAAAGGATCACTGGTAGATTGAATATAAAAAATACAAAGAGTAAAGTGTATTATATGATGAAGCTTAACCTACATTTCATAAAGGATAATAGCCATAATAGTCCTATACTTTTATGCATTTTTGTTTCTTTCTGCTTCGTTTTAAGCAAATTTTTCTCTTAAACAATAATGTAATGTTTGCTAAAATTAATAAACGCGAAAAGAATAGAGCAAGAACGATATGAATATTGAAATGTACACGGTGAAATATATTATATCTAAATGAAAATCTTATACATGTCATTTGACGCACGCTATTCAATTATTTTCATGTACTTACTTACCTCGGAGACTTACAGACGCTTTCATTTTTTTATTTCTCTCACATATGACAGGCAGGTGTGCTATTTCTGTGTGTAGTGAGAAGTTTAAGCACAATAGGAATGAAAAATATTTCGATATTTTTAGTGGCCAACATTAATCCCTTATTCTACCAATAATATATTTATGAAGAGTATAAGGTAGATTGACAAATGTAGATAAGCGTATATATCAATTTTATTATTCACTCCTTTAAACATTATATTAAATCTGCGAATGTATATTTCTCGATAACTTTTACATACATGAAAGTAAAATAAACTTCATCGTTTAAGTATTTTAGAGACTAATGTCTTCGATAGATAAAGATATATTTTTTTACTTATTGGAAATAGATTCTACCGAGACACGAAAATAATTACAACCTCCCAAACTTTTTCTCCTCTCGTCAAACTTATTCACTACCCAACAGTCATTTATCACCCCGTCACTTGATTCTCAAACCTCGTGTAAATTAAATAACAAAGGTCAATTATTAAAAGCTTGTTCCACAGTCGTAGTTTCAATTTTCTAGTTAAGACTAAAATTAATCATCGGGGTAATCCCAATGTGGGGAAAGGCGTTGCATCGAACGATACGCGTACATAATCATAAATGTTACTAAAGGATCATTGCATGGGAAAACTGTCGATACCCTGATAAGGCAAAAAAAAAAAAGAAAATAATGGGCCAGAGACACAATGCACGTCAAATACATGGAGATGTGTAGGTGAAGAGGCGCTACTCGACTACACGACGAAAATTAAACCGAGATTCTCTATTGGCTAGACGTTAAAAGCCCACAGGAGACGTCGAGGAAGCATTGCCCCTCTCTCTCTCTCTAGCTCGGCCTGTCCCTTGCTCTATGAGGAGAGAGCCGCGATTGGAATACACGTCATGTCATCTCGCTCCTATACACTGTTGCGTGCCATTTGCTCCCCCGGGAGGCATTTTCAAAATAACACTCGTTCGCTTGATTCGCAGCTGTCGCCGCCATCGGGACTAACATTTCCGTCGGTGATTTTGGTTTTGCCCGAGAGTATACGCATCGCTGTCGCAATTAATCCCAGCCGTGATTCCCCCTTTCTCTTCCACCTCAATAGACGGATGGGCAAAATGATAATGGCCCATATACCCGGACCCGCTCATTTTCATATTAAGATGATAAACCGAAACACTCGTATGCTTTAGTCAGAATATAATTGTCCATTAGGAGACGAGTACAAGAGTTTTTGGGCTCCTTTCACACACAATACCACGAGCCTTCAAAGAAATTTTCATAATCTGCAAATGCGTATAAATATTGTAGGCGTAATTTAATTACCCACGCCTGACTCAAGTCGCTTATAATTGAAAAAGCTGCATGCCGTTTTTATGGAATTTAGGTGCATGTTTATATGGACGAAGAAAGGATCCTTGCTTTTGGCATATTAAGTTGCTGATAAATCACAAGTCGTTCATACCTCGCTCATTACAGAGTATGAAAATTTTGCTTCTATAATCGTCCAAATTAAAATAAATACACTTGCATGACCGTGAGGTGTTAAAAGATTCAACTGGAATGAAGACAAATATTTTTACAAAATTTGAATAACAGTTGGTTTTAAGAAGTGGACATTCGTAATTCTAATTATTTATGGAGAGGAGGAGAATTAATATATCCCATGCTCGAAATAAATTAGATGAACCGAAAGAATAGAAATTGGCCTGAAATTTTGCGAAAGGTAACTTACGAATGTATTCGATAACTTTTTTTCACATAGTAAATAATAATTCATTTATAATGATATTCTTATTGGTCATCTGAAAGAATATGATTCTGTTGGGAGGCGATATTCGCAAATATTGTAATCAATTTATAGAATAAAATGTGCAATTATTGTGCTGCATTTGTATTGAATGAAACTAACCGCTCCCGTTATTGATTTATTTTTTTTATCTGAATTTAATTTAAAATATAGAAGAAAGATACATTTATAAATCCTGAATTCATCATATAAAGATTTCCGTGGCAAAACGAATGGAAAAAGTTAATTAAAATTAAAATTGCGCGAGCAAAATTAAAGTATTGTTTATTTTAATATGATTGATTATGATATGATTAATATGATTGATTAATATGATTGATTATAATATAATTCGTATGATTGATTAAAATCTAGAAAAAAAATATTCACTTTTTATTGAAACTAATGTATTTGTTATTTCTCCGTTCTAATAAATAAAATTGAATATGTCGTGGCATTGCTTCTGTAAATATTTCACGAAAATTTCAAGCTAATTCGCATATCAATTGTGCTGGAAGTCTCTCTTACATCTAAGTTAAAAGTCTAAACACATGCATACGACTTTAATTATCTATCGAATTCATTTAATAAATTGTTTCGCCTGTTAAACTACATCCATTGTAATTCTTTACTTTTAAAGTTCTATTGACTACCGATGAACTTTATATGGTACTTTAAGTGACTTTGTATCAGGATAGATAAGACCTCCGCACCCCCTGTTTATCAGCTTTTTCTCAGTTTAAAATAGGAAAAGGATTATATATAATATGACTATCATGATTTCATGGCCAGAGTCATATTTGTTACTATGAAATAATAATATCATTGGAATAGGCTAGTTACATCAAATATTTCAGTTCATTTATAACAATATCATATGACTATGTATGTGGTGAAAAAGAATTTGCAAGATCTGTTCTATTTTCATTTCAATTCTTGAAGAATTCAAATGCTCAATGGTCTCAGTAATTGAATTATTGTTATACAAATAATCTTATGTAATGAATTAAAAATTCACTTGTATTACAATTCCTTCACATATTTAATGATTTCTGGTATATTTGCAATTAAAAATATATTGTTTTCGATAGTTATATCTATAATCTGTATAATGTGGAAATAAAATTTTTTATAATTATTTTATGTCAAAAAAATATTGTCAGTTTACTTGATTTTGATCATTAAAATACAAATGATTTTATATAGAAATATTTATCTTGTAATAATAATAAAAGACTTTAATTATTGAAATTTGTCAAACGTATTTGAAAGAAATTCAGATATATTTTTTTATACTATGCAATAAGTATTAGAAGTTGCCAATTCAACGTACAATGAAACAAAAAATTATTTTCATAAGTAACAAAAGCATATTGTAAAAATATTCTTTTTACCCATTCACTTATTTGAACTCATATCGAATTATCACATAAATACAATGTGGATTTAATGCACTTTCTATCAAAAAAAAAAAGAAAAGAAAAAAGAAAAAAAACTATAAATCATCGTTAAAATGAAAGAAATTAAATTTAATGTTCGTTCGGTATTAGAAAATCCTTTAATCTGGATTGTCTGAAAATCAATTATACTTTTTCACAAGAGAAGAAAAATAATGAAACAATAGACTTATCTGAATTTCTTTCAAATACATTTGACAAATTTCAATAATTAAAGTCTTTTATTATTTATTACAATATAAATATTTATATATAAAATCATTTGTTTATTTCAATTATTATTTTCTATAATCATATATTTACAATTTTAATCAATAACTATTTAAAGGTTTCTAGTATAAAGTACCATCGATTTATTTATAGTGTATAGATAGTAAAAATTTGGAAAAATTTATTAATAACCGCTTTTTTAAAATTTCTACTGATTTTATAGATCCATATTTATGAGAATAATAAAGTATATTACAAATTTACATAAAATAAGTGTTCATAAAATATTATTATATGAACATAACATAATATTATTTTATTTTAATCAATACAATAATAAAGAAGTTGAATAAGTGACAAATAGCATAATTTTATAAAAAATTAGTATTCCAAAACAGCTTAAATGTAAACAATCTATCAAATAAATTGAAGTAGCGTTTTTCAAAAACTATGATTATTTTAAGATGTAAAAATGTAATAAATATTTTTCAATGACATTACATAAACATTTGAAAATATATAATTATAAATAAATGATAGTGAGCAGTAGTAGAGAAAAATCATAATAAAAATTGTATTTACTTTATAATTATATTAATAAAGTTGGATGAAATATATTATCTTATAATGTATTGAAATTTGATTAAAATTATTAATGACTGACAATTATTTCATGAAATAAAAAATTAACATGAATAGTATAAATTAATTATTTTTAGAACTTCTATTAGATTACCAAATTATTTCTTAATTCTTCTATATTTGAACATACTTATTCACCGATATTATCTTATTGATAAATTTATCATATGAATTTTTTATCGTAAATATTTCCTTTTCAATTTCGAAATATTAAATCCTACATTCTTTCACTAAGGATGATTTATGATCATTATTACGATCAATACAAGATGTTCATCACCCTAATTTCATTTATACTATTTCGAAATCTTAGTCCAAGTCCCATATTTTTTTTACCGTCTCGCATTAAGTTTCAGAATAAGATGTAACTAATTATAATTTTATCATTTTAATTTCTTTTTCATTATTGTAATCTCTCTCTCTCTCTCTCTCTCTCTCTCTCTCTCTCTCTCTGTCTTTCTTTCTCTCGTTTGTTAACATTAACAGACGTAATGCGAAAATGTATCTACGGAGAAACTACACATAGGAGGATTAATTAATTTTGCAGTTAATTAATTTTCTTCGTATATATGATGTACTGTAAGAGAGAGAGAGAGAGAAACAGTATAAAGTGAGAAGGTGGAAACGGAATGTGTGACCAACTTCAGTTTATTACTTTACTATTTACTGTACGTTCTTCATAATGCCAAAAATTAGTAAAAGTTGTACAGCGCTTGCAACTTTAAATATAAATCTTGATTCATTTTAATTATAATTAACTAAGTATCAAAAAAAGTAGAGAGCTAGAAAAAGAGTGAGAGCAAAGCAAAGAGATAAATAACGAAAAGTTATTGGTTGTATATATATATATATATATGGATTAAAGAAGTAACGAATTATAAATAGAATCAAACAAAATTCAATGTCATGTTAAATAGTAATAATAATTATTATGAGAATATTATTACAAGTACGTAAATAATTACAAATGGACTTGATGAAACGAATCTAAAAATGATCGAAACTGTAATCTTTGCTCTCTTATAACTAGTTGTTGCATTTAGAAGAAAGAATAATAAAAAAATTCTGAAATTTTAATATGTATATATAAATTATTTTATGCTGTTAATATTTAATAAATTAATAATAATGATAAATGAAAAATAAATTAAAGATAACAAAGCTTTGTATACACATGATAATTATGATTTACAGTTTCTAATTGAAATATTTTAGAACTTTTATATATCGTGTTAGAGCATTTCATGTCATAACAAACTGAAAGCAACATATTAAAAAAATTTCTATTCACAAACCTCATTTTATATTTACGATCGTATAATCAATGCAACAGAATTTTTATTCTAATTTGATTGATCGTTGACAGTGATTTTTCATTACATTAATACTAACAGGCCATTCATGGCTGTACATTGAATAAATTTCGATATACTCAATTGTTTCAATCTCGATTGTTACAGCGATAAACATAATAAAATTAATAATAGTTATCAGCATTTGATGGTCTTTTAAAAAGCGAATTTGAAAATTGTCACAATTTAAAATGGCTGAAAGTGCTACAAAACACGACTTGCGATTGTCCTCTTTCAGTCAGTTTTTATGTCCTATGCATACGCGTGCCTACCCTGTGCGCGCGCGCGCTCGCGCAGAGAGAGGGAGAGTGAGTGAGTGAGGGCGAGAGAGTGAGGGAGAGTGAGGGGGAGAGAGAGAGAGAGAGAGGGAGAGAGGGAGAGGGGGGGGGGGAGAGAGCAAAAGAGCAAGCAAAAGAGAGAGAGAGGGAGTGAGATATAAAGGGCGTATAATATTCGTGATATGCGATGCACTCTGCGAGAGCATCGACTTTTAAAGACGAGGTGTTGAATGTTGCTGAGATACAACATTATATAATCCACATGCATTCAACCATTTACAATAGATGCTCGTGTGCAGCATTTTATGCCAACACGTGCATACGAGCACCTACGAAGTCTAGCACGCGTATTTCGGCTCGATATATCATGTTATTTCTTCAATGTCGTGCAGTTCAGCTGCACAACCCCTTCCCCCCCCCCACTCGCCCCCACCCCACTCCTATTCCGCTTTTTCACTCTTGAGTGCGCGTCCGCACGTAGCGGAAGAGAACAGGTCTTTATCGTTATCGCTTCTTTTATTTTCGCCATTAAGGACACGGGCGAGCAAGTCGGCGGCACTCGCGAGTGAATACGCGCGAGTGAGCGCGTTATCGTCTCGCATGGTTCGCGCCTCATCGACGTCGCTCCCATTGTTATCGCACTCGTAGCAAGTCGTTCCGACTCTGCGATGTCACTCCAAGCACCGAAACTCCCCCCTCCCCCCCTGCTTCAACCTCCTCCTCCTTCTCTTCTCATTCTTATGTACATGGCCTTTTTATGCAAGAAGCGAGTCGTGAAGGCTATGCCGCGAAACTTTGACGATTCGAAATTTTCCGCGCAACTGGACGGGACTCTCGAGCAGAGATTTGTCGATTATTGCTGTGGCCGAGAATCGATATCTCGGCGGTGAAATTTTATATTTGCACTTGGGTGGGAGGGCAGGTCTTTATATCGGCTCAATTGCATTCGTATTAAGATTTACATTACGAAGATGTGCATTGCGACAAGCTCAAACGCTGGGAGATATTGTTGAGCAGTAGGGCACGAACCAGCAAATTCTTAATTACTAGATAAACATAATTAATACATGCTGCATCGTTGTAATAGATATTTATAAAAAATAATTATCAGAAATTAAAAGAGTAAAAAGAATGGGAATTTTAAGAATAAAAAATACATATAATGCTTAATAATTGGAGTTGTGTGTGTGTTATGTAATAGCTGAATGGCTTTGTAAAATGTATTGTGAAAGAGTAATATTCGATGGAGGGTGTAAAAAATGAAATCGAGCATGCTAGACACTAGAAATGAAAGGAAAAGAAATGTGTCGAAGATATTATGTTCCGCAGACTTTGTTTCGGGCAAATTTAAAGCCTTTAAATACGTGCCATGATATACGTATTTTCCGACTTCTCTATTCAAATTCTAAAGTCGAACCGATTTATGTAAATACGAGAAATAAATTTTATATTAAAATTATGTCTGGGGAAAAGCAAATAAATATGCAAACATATGTTTTGTCAGACCTTTAGAAATATATATATATATATATATGTGTGTGTGTGGGATAAATATATGGGAAAGTCGGGGTAAGTAAAACTTGAAGATATTATGAAAAGTAGGGTAATTGATCTTTAATCTTAATGCTTAATCTCTCGTGGGAACGCGTTGTTGTATACGGAATTCTTGAAGTGAGTGAGCTGAGCTTATGTTTAAAAAAAGCATAGAGTGAGTAAGAAGTAAAGCCGGTTATTATAGTGGAGAAGAAAGCAAAGCACTGAGTGTGCGTGAAGAAGATGTAGCCGTAGTAGCAATAACAATGACAGAAAAGAGAGGGAGAAAGGGGAGAAAGAGTCATGAAGCAAAGTATCTCTCACGTACATTGGGAGCTCACTCTACACCCTTTCTCACTGTTATTTCATATCTCCTCTGTACATTTGTGCTCGCGCACTAGAGCCGAAATGGGCACCGACATAATTTTTCCAGGATAGTGCTCTGATCCCTAACTTCCGCTCGTCCCATCATTTCAACCACCCCCGCCCCGCCCACCCCCCGCGATAACACCCCCACTCCAAGCGTCCCGTCTTTATCTTCCTCTCTGCCTCTCGCGCTCTCCTCTTGACGGCTGCAATTGATCATCGCTACTCCCCGATGATCGCACGCCAATATTCATCCACTTCTAGCAGCACACAACAGGATGTCAATAAAAGTACTGGAATGGCGAAGCACCATTTTTACGTCGCCACGTATTTTGAAATCTCTTACTTTTCTCCTGCCTCTGCCACTCCTTTCTCTCCCGGCAAAATACTTTAGCCATTCGTTATTCCTCTCTCTCTCTTTTCACTTTTTTCATTTAAAAGCCCTTTGCGCGGTGCTTGAATCTGGCTTTACTTATTCCACTGCGTTTATCATTGCGCATAAAAAAAAAGAGTAGAGTCTCGTAGGAAGTGCGCAAATGAAATAAGAAGAACTGAAACAGAGAGAGAGAGAGTGAGTGAGGCATCGAATAAGAGATAGTTGCGACGACGCTTTTTGCTTAATAACAAAAGATTAAGCGCCAGTGTTCAAATAGTTCACTTTCTTACGTCCGAATCCGTTAGTTGAAAGGTATTTCTATAAGATACAATAGCCCAACATTTATTAAGTAAAGAATTAATATAGCCATTATTTTATTTTATGACACTCGAATTGCTCAAACTCTTTCATTACCAATATTTCATGGTGAAAAGGTTTACTTTCGAAAAACGCGCTATTACCACGAGTATTATAAGTATGTGAATATTTTTATAGGCCCTCTCTTTTTTTTATCAATTATATCAATTGCATGGCTTCGGCGAGGCAATTAAATAAACGAAATTTAAAAAACAAAATGAAAAAACTAATTACGATAAAAAAAATAAACTATATAAAAAAAGAAAATTAAATAAAGTAATAAACGCCGACAATGTTATGATTTTATCATGTTATGATCAGTAGAATATAAAACACTTTAGACAAAAATACCTTCAAAGCGTCAAAATTTTAACGAAAACTAATCACATTTACGCATTCTCTTCTAAAGTTCAATGTTAAAGGGAAAAGTGAAAACGTGGCAGTAAATACAAATTTAAATAAATTTAAAATTTCAAGAGTAAAATAGGAATCATGTTACGCTAATGAAAATAGATTATTATATCCTCAAAGGATACAGGAAAATTGAAACTACTGCACTTATTAGCATATTTGACTTTATTAAATCCAACAAAATGCACCGACTACGCACTCTCCTCCAAGACAGATAAAAGATTTTTTTCTCTCTCTCTCTCTCGGTGCCACAGTTTCGTTAGATTTTCACAAAAGCTCACTTACCGACCCCCTGCCTCCCCACCCCCCTCCCCCAAACTTCATCCCGCCCCGGCCCCGCGCCACTCGCTCCCCTTCCCGCGAGCTTTGACACCCGGAGACGGAAGAACATACGTGGCTCACTCGTTATGCTCGACGACATGGAAAAGCCATTCTTGTGACGAGTGAAACGGAGGCGCTGAGCCGGTAGGGAATGGCGTCTTGGCGAGCGGAGGGAGAAGCTAAGCCGAGGTTGCGGACCGCCGACCCAAGTCCGAATTCCCCGATGGGATGGGAAGAATTTTATGCGGCATGGGACAAAGTACAACGGGGGGGGGGGGATTGCAGGACGTGGAAAGCCTACATTGATTATCGACTTTCACTTGAAGCCGCGACTCGACGAATTCACTCGAGGAGCTGTGATCATTGTAGTGGTGCAACGAGCCGTACAATGCAGATAAATAAAAATTCCCCACGTCACTGGCCGCACCGAAACTATGACATTACTGGATTATTTATAAAAATATAGACAATTATTGATAAAATATATATAAAATACGCCGGCGGATGGGCGAAGCATCAAACATTAAGGATAACAGAGGAGCCAACAGACATTCATAATTCAACAAATATCTAAAAATATTTTTACGTGTTATCTTGAAGTATTATATGAATGTGGTGCTCTTAGTATGAAAAAGAAAAACAACTTTATAAGCATTACATTGATTATAATTATAATACTACACGTAAATTGGCAAACGTAGTTAAAAAGTTCGTTAATTTTGTGGTTACTCGGTATTTTAGCACAATAATCATTAATAATTAGAATTTATTTATCAGTCCTTACTGTTGTCATAATTACGCAATGTCATAATTAGTCTAAAACTGTTTTATTATTCAAACTTACTTATTAATAGAGGACAATAAGTATTTAATCACCCATTTGTAAAATAATTAACAAAACATTCGAAAGTTGAGTGGTTGATTGAGTTGGTTGAGTAACTGATCTACAAATAAACGTTTGTCTGCTCAAAATTATACATACATATATCCGTAGATTTAAAAAAGTAATATCAAAAAACTTTTTACAAGAGTTTCAAATATGAAAATAATTTTACACAAAGATGCAATTTAAAAGAAGAAGGAAAAAATAATTATTTTAATATATGATATTCCACTCGATGCTTAGTATACTCGCGTTAAAAAATTATGCAAAACTGATAATAATTTCAATCCTTAAATGTATTTTATGTGAATCCTATACACTAGATTATTTTTCATTTCGAGATGTTCTCCGACAACTCGAACATTAATAAAAGAAATTAATTTACCGCGCGTGAATTTATCACCATTTGATATGCTTGATGGAGCTGATATGAATACTAATAATATTCATTAAATGTCAATGTATTTCCGCAGCGCAATTCCACTCCAATAATAAGACGAATGCATTTAAAATATGTAACGACATAAATAATACATTTCCAGTCGAGACGAGTCTTATCTCATACGATTCATACACTTTTCAAGCCGTCTCGTAAAAATATTAAAAAGTTAAATAAATTTGGATAAAATGATAAAATAAGTATTGAATAGAGCGGCGAAACATATATCGTAGATAACGCTCGATTATGTTCATACGTATGATTAAATTTTGCTTATTTTTCAGTAATTATTATCAATTTGTTTGGAAGTTTGTACTAAAGTTTGTAAGACACTAGTTAACAATTTAGCGAAAAATCAAAGTTCATTTTAGAAATATAACTTGTCCAAATCACTGAGTAGTAATAATTTCAAGAGGTACGATATGCCATAAGTTATTTACTTCTTTAAGTAGCTGTCTTTCTTCAAAATTAAAATTATTAAATATATCGCGAGTTAAATGTATTTTCAAACTATCAATGACACATGTAAAGAATTTTAATTGTCAAAAATCGGATTAATATGCACTGAAACACTTTTTTCCATTCGCTTAACAGACCATCTTCATAAAACTGCTTAATCTCTCGGATAATTAATTTTAATCTATAAACGTAACGGCCTCGCGTAAATAATCTCTCGTTAAAAAATAAATGTTTCACTCGCAAAGTAAGTAAGACTTCTCTCAACGAAATATCCTGTTTTTCTTCACTCGATGCACTTTCCCTCGGCCAGATTAAACAGCCATCAACTCGAACTCAATACAACCAACATTGTACTTTGCGAAAATATTTATGGCTAATTCAACTTCAACAGCAGCACATATACTTTGACACTGCAATCCGTATTTTAACCACTCTCAACAAAACTAATCTACGTCATTCATCGCTCTCTACTGCTCTTCCTCCCGCGCGTATCCAAACCCCTCGCCCCCCGCCCAACCACCCCACGCCCCGAACCCGCCAACCATCCGCCCTTCGCCCTTCTCCCCCGCGGCACCGAGGTCCTTGGCTATATGTGCTCCCACTATCAAAATACCCACCCTCGCCCAGCCCCATACCCTTTTGCTTATGTGTGTATACGTATCGCAGGCATGGCTTGCCTTGGAAATAAGCGAGAAGCTCGCTCGCTTCGCTATTCGCTCGCCGCTCCTCGACAGCAGCATCGAGTACAGCAAAGACGACCGCAGCCAAGGCAATAAGCTCCTGCCTTTTACCGCCCCCGCCACCCCCCACTCGACCCTCGCCCTCGCCCATCGTCCCCCGGCCGCCCTTCTTACCACCTCTCCCGGCCCATTTCACTTCATCCCGCGCCACAAGCCATCGACGTTATTGCCGAACCCTCGGCAGCCCCCTCCCACGCATCCCCTCTTTGCTCAAGTGTGTTGCTCGTCCAGGGAAATAGTATTTTCTTGATGGCTCACTACGACCGCGATACCCCACGAGGGCACGGCCAAAGAGAAGCGAGAAGAGCTCCATCGCGTGCTCCTTCTCCAGGATTTTCATGTCGCTGAACTCGCCTCCAACTACTTCCCTCCGCGGGCCCATGTGCGAGACATTATTTGACGCTTCTCCTCTCAACTATTCTTTTTTATACTCGGCCCGATGCTGCTGCTGCTCCTTCTCCTTCTCCTTCTTTTGCTTCTTCTTTTGCTTGCCGGCTTGCCGGCTTTTGACGTCGCCCTCAAAGCCTTTGTTCCATCTCTAGCTTTGATCGGTAATGCGATTGAAGGATTCCTGTTTGGAGTCCTGCGAAGAAGAAGAAGATGAAGAACTTGATGACGAAGAAGAAGAAGAAGAAGACGATGATGATGAAGAAACAATGATTGAAATTTGAAAAACAGATCTTGGCGGTTACGGGCTTCGTACAATTCACTACAACATTATTCATGTTCATGTTGTGTGAATTCATTGCTGCACTCATTGTAAACTCTCTAATACCCTTATTTCTCAGCTGTCAAAGTGCCTCGAAGGAAAATGTACTTCCGCGGCTTTGCATATTACAGCGCTCGACCCTACGCATTCCAATAAATATTATCCCAATTTAATTGCCAAGCCTCGATAGTCATTATTATTTATGCTAGTTGAATCACTATAGTGATAATAGCCTCGCTAATTGTTAATGCGGCTGATTAACTAATTGGGCGAATGATTTGACCATTCGCGCAATGAGAAAAATAATCATTAAATGTTAATTATTGAATAGTTTGAGTAATTTTCACGTGACAAAACAGCAAAAAGTATAAATAGCGTGCAGTTGAAATTGTAAAATTGATATTCAAAAATGTGTCAGCGATATTTCAAGGTCCAATTTAAGGATACTTTTTCTTTATTTTCGTTCCAAGTAAGAAATACGTATGTCTCTCTTTCCCTCATAAACGCCATCCCCGTTCATTACATCTAGTTCATTTAAATAACGCAAGTTTTTTTTTTGGGCTCTGCAATACCTAATAATGCTAATACTTCAATTGAATAAGTGAAAGTAATTAGCTGCCGAGGAGACTGGGAATAAAATTCACAGACCCAAAGAGCCAAGGCATGAAATTAAAGGTCCGATTTAATTTAGTATTTTAGTGAAGAGATGGTGGTAGGTTTGAGGGGAAGGGCCGGTAGATGCTGACAGCCGACTGGCATCAATAATTTTACACACACTATGATGTTTGTGCTTGAATTGAAGCAGCATTGAGCGCCTTGAATGTTAAGAGTGAGCGATAGGATTGCGTATATAATCGGGCATTCGAGATGTAATGGAGGTGGAAGGGGAAAGCCAATGCAGCTGCGCCCATTGGGTGAAGAATAATCGTGGAAAGGCAGTTGCTGCGAAGGAACAAATCTCCGAACAAATAGCCTCCTCCTCTTGACGATGCCCGGCTCCTCAAATAAAAGTGGCGATACTCCTCGCGGCTTCAGCGAGGGAATGAGCATTAGGATGACTGCCCCAGGCATTTATCGTTATTCAACGATTTCGCGGGGAGGGATCTCGTAGTGGGAGGGCGAGGAGGGTCGCACTGGGAAGCAGATGCAGCCAAACATTCATCGAATATAAAAATCATCGGCTAGATAAAAGTGGGATTGGGGTGCGCGTGGACGATGCGCGGTGCAGCCGGGCAATTTGAATCGACCGCAAACTGCTTCCCATCCCGGCACACACACACACACGCGCGCAGCTGAGCACAACGACGCCAGCAGTCCTCCTCACCACTGCATAAATCTCGCCTCACTCATCTGCTTTTTCCTCCCATTGTCCCCTTGGCGCGAGCACCGGCCGGGAAATCTCCCTCTCGCTCCTTCTTACGTGAGACTGCCGCGCGTCAAGAGGCCCCGAATTTTTCCGCAAATATTTCCCCCCTGTTTTCCCCGGGGCTTTTCACGTGTATCGGACGCAACGTTATTTGGATGCCGTCGGCGGGGGTGGGGTGGGGCACTGATAAAACGCTTGGGATTTAATTACTTTTTCAAATATTTCAAAGTGTATTATTGCCACGGGGAAGAAAATTAGAGAGAGAGAGAGTGACCTAACGAAATATTGATAGCCGGAAGCAATTTTACAGCACGGCTGCTTTAAACTTATTTTACTTGCTCGAATGCAAATATTTCACGGGCAGGTCTTTTATCACTTTCGAGACTTGGCCTTTTTTTCGAATAATATAAAACATAAATATTCCGGATGGAATAGATCGGCAAATGAACGCCACGAAATATTATGATGACCTTAGGAGGTTCGGAGCTCATGCTAACAAGGAATAAATTCTTACTCCCTCGGGAACAATTGATGAGGATTTGTGTGCCTTCGTGATTGTGTAAGAAATCTTTTCTATGATACGTTTACGTATTATTATGAAGGCCATTGTGCCACATTACATATTACCACCCTATGCATATTTATATTGTACTACGTCGGCCCTTGTTGGCCAAAGGAATATTATCAAGTTATTCTTTCCCTAGGCAATAAAAAGGCCATGCTTTCCTTCGAAATTCAAGAATTAAAAGCGAAACAACTTGCTATTCAGCCCTCTCTCTCTCTCTCTCTCTCTCTCTTGCTCTCTCTCTCTTGCTCTCTCTCTCCCTCTCTTGCTCTCTCGCCCTCTCTCTCTCTAACTTGCTCTCCCGCCCTCTCGCCCTCTCTCTCTTGCTCTCTCGCCCTCTCTCTCTCTAAAAACAACTACGTATCGAGGTGGGGAGGAGGGGGAGGGGGGAAATTAGTTTGAAAATTACGAAAACACAAACATACGGATAAACATTGAATATTTCTAGGCAAACTCATGCACGCTGCCTTGATTCTACAAATATTCCATAGTAAGATATTTTTTAATATACTGTAAAGTAAACATCGTACTTTCTGCCAACACTTTTATTTACAAATTGTACAATTACTTAACTAGCTGCTCACTCTGTAATTAAAGTTAATTATAACATTATTTAGAGTATACCTCTCCTTGTTTCCAGATATCGTCATTAACTGTTCATTCATTTTTCTCATTTTAAATGCAAGTGAAATAAAATAATATACATGCAAAACAATTTCGGGATTCTCAAATTGAAGATTAACTTTGTCGTAAATAAAACTTATTAACAATTCAGATTTTTACTACATCTATAGGTGACTTGGGTGGCTCCAATCTAATTATTTATTTATATCCTCCTTTTACTTAATGCCGATCAGAGTATAAAGTATAAAAATATTCAATTACATTATCAATTCACTTATTTCCCTTTCTCATTCGCCAACAGTTTTCTTCTCTCGCTCTCATTTCCTTTATTTTACTTCCTCCTATTAAAAATATAGTATCTTATATCCACATGCGTTACGCTGCAACGGCTTGATTTGGAGAAGATCTGTCGTATACAAAATTTATAATCCCACGGTGTTATAATGTTTACTGACAGTGTGCACGTGCCTCTGCACTCTACATGTACAAAGTGTGACAAAATTTCCAGAAGGTTAGATTACTCTGCAGAGCACCCCGCCATCTACCTCTTCCTTAACTTTAATATCCAAATTCCCTCATCTATTCGTTATTATTTTCACTAACTTTCCTATCTACTTTCAATTTAAAAGCCAAACTAAGCTTTACAATACTTTACGATATCCTTCACACTGGTTACGCATTCTTACATAAATTATTGCTGATGGGGTGACGAAAAACTTGGCGCGCATTTAATAAACATATTGTTGTATCCTAGCACATTGTCGAACAATATCTCAATAGGAAATGAAAATTTTCATCTTCTTCTCTCCAGCGCCGATTTCAATGTACAGTCAATGGTAATAATGAGGCTTTCGAGAGGAACGTAATGAAGAGATAGACGCCAGTGAAATTACATCATCTCTCACTTACTTATGTATAAACGATGAAATTGCCAAATTTACAAAAGATAGGCAGCAGAGCCGAGATACTTATTTATCGGAAAACTTCATTCCATAATGAAATATTGCTGGCAAAGTCATGTACTGTACACATTGCGTCATCGGCAAATTTGTGCGCAGACGAGCCAATATGTACAGGGACTCGTGATACAACGACGCCTTCTACGCTTCTAAATTCTATTTTTAATGGACCTACATTGATATATCCACGAAAGTTTACGAACCCGTGAGTATGTAGCGACGTTACTCTAATAGAGCGATGAGCTGTCGATGAGCGAGCTGCTCGCCATATAAATGAGATCGTAAGAAATTATGATTTGCTCGCTGCGGAACATTTGCAAATGAGCGATCAGGATTGATTAATTTTATCGTCTGTCTGTAATTGGAAGCGTACAACGTTATGGATTAATTGGAGCAACATGTAACAATCAATTGAGATCGCCAATGCGTAATGATACTGGGCACTATCATACTACTACCCCGGCAGCCAAACGTATACCCAAAGCAAATACTTTCGTTTTCCTCAAATTTCACTCAAAACAGTCCTCCCTCAAAAGTCGCCCCACCACACTCCCTCAACTTTCCCACATCAATAATACTTTGTCATCAGGGGTCATCAATTTTTTGTCCCCCCTTACTTGCAACTCCGAGCTATTTGTCCTGAGCTAAGAACTTTCACGCGGGGCTGCAACACTCGCGGCCACTCGCCTCTCCTCCCTCCGAGGAAAGCGCGACAAAGAGGTCCAATGTGGCAAGCAGCAAAAGCCCAGCAGGAGAAGTAATAGATCTCGGGTGCAGCGGGTGACGCAGCTGACCTGCACAACGACGACGTAATTTAGCGTTCAGCTGGTGTAGTTGCGACTGCCTGGTGACCGAACGGATTGCGAGGTCATCCGGAGCAGCATTTTGCGCCTTTCGCTTCTTGTAACAAAACTCTTTTCGATTCCCCAGCACATGCTCGGCCTTTCATCTCGCTCTGCCTCGCTCCATCTACCTCGCTCCATCTACCTCGCTCCAATGCAAAAGAAGTCTGCTTGGTTATTGAACTATTATTTGGTGCTTGGTGAGGTGTCAATTATTTATTGGCCACTTACCACGAAAGCTTACGGTAAAAATCTAAGCAACTTTACTAGCTCACTGTACATAATCACCGAATCCTTCTCTCTGTGGGATTACCTAAATCTCTGTAAAGATCTCATTTCAAGTAAAAAAAAAAAAAAACGTAAGGAGGAGGAAACATTAGATTAACGAGAGATTAACTTGTACGCAAACATTTAAAGGAACTTCTTCGCAAAAGCGTTCTTTGAATTCTGGGTAATTACGTTTTGATGATAAACTTTTAAGCTTCCGGTATTAAATATGTCGATATCAGAAATTGATATCAATTTGTATTGAAATACACTATCAATTAAAAGGACGGGAAATTTACGTTTAAATTTAAATAACTCGGTTAATTGGTAATTTAGTGGCCATTAGAGATGAAATTATGGTAAGGAAATGCACTACGATGTGTTGAATCGGTTATTTTTAAGATACAACTTTCGAGCAAACAACTCGTACAACATTACAAGTATTATACTTTTATCTAATTCTTCGACGATGCATTTTCTTATTTTTCCCATGAATTACAGAAGAGCTCGGCTACTGTCTCTTCTTGTCTACCTAAGCTTATTGATGTGCATTTAAGCTCAAGTTAATTATTAAATTATTTTGATTCGCTAAGCTAAATGATATATTATATATTGAAATAATACCGATAATAAATCAAAAGCAAACATTTTCCGCGTTGTTTTTATAAGGTTGTCGTTCATCGTACAATTCAACTATCTGCTTAACATTAACCAATTTCCATTACAAACAGATTGTCAAATTATTGGAATAAGAAATGTTTCAAAATGTCACTTTAACTTGAATTCGTGGTTTTCTTTTCATTATTAATATGTTCTCTCATTGACCTGGCTTAAATTAAATTTCAAGTAATGCACGATTTCGCTGCGCAAGAATGTCTATTTACGTTGGAAGAATGCCTTAATCCTCAAACTTGCGAAACAACATAAGTGTTGCCAATTTATCACGCAATTTCGGCCGGATGAAAATAAAATCGATTCCATCGTAAAACTACAGTCACGTGCTCGTTGCGCGACGTCTGTTAAACCGGCTTCTGACAATACTTGCGCGCATTTATTATCTCCCTCCGCTTTTTTTCGTACAACTTGGCAATACCCAAAGTCGTATAAAGCTGCTTGCGAAAAACCCAACGCGAACAATGCACATCCGGCAACAGTACAAAAAGCCTTCATTCTAATAAAACATCTCTTCATAAGCTTAAAGACACTTTGTACGTCCCTCTCACGCAAAAAAGTAAACGTACGTGCACACATGAGGGCATTTGTAGCGGCGCGTATCCACGTAGTGCGCCGTCTCGTTGTAATAAAGAAGCATGAACATCAAATAATTTCCAGCCTTAATATGCACGGATACGCACACCTGGAGGCGAGCTGTGCATGAGGATGAACAGCGAAGTAGAGGAGCACATGCTCGCCGCCACATATATGAGAAAACACAGTGGGTGGGCGGGCGGGAGGAGGAGGAGGCAAATACACAAGGTAATGGCACGTAACCAGCATTCATTAAATTCTCCGTAGTAAATTTTTTACGCTCACGCGTGTGCGAGCATTACGCTCAATTTTTTTACCTCACGTTCTAATGTCATTTTGCTGCGGCGATGGGTGGGGTGGGGTGGGGTGGGGAGAGAAAATTTGAGCGTCGAAAGGGCGAGAGGAGCACACGTACGCCAGTGTGTCGTCGTCGTGTGCTCCGTTTCCTTCCTTTGCGTGCCGCCGCAGCCAAACTACCCTATATTGTGCTTGAACTCCGTTGGTAAAAAGCACGACAGGGGAAGTTCACTACTTTTTGCTGGAGCTACAAGCCCTTGCTGGTGTCCGAAGAATGAGAAGGGAATGCAAAACAGCTCAACTGTTTTTCCTGCCTGGAATCATCTTTTTGCGGCTGGCGATACTTTTTATTTGTCGTTGCTTTTATATTTGACTTCAAGATTGGCTTCTCGGTGTTGGCCCCTTTTTGCTCGTTCTTTGATTTTCATTGTACTTTAATGGCTCTTGGAGCACTCACGCTTTAACGCTGCCTAAAGCAACATATTTCATAACAATAATAACAACAATAATAACAATAATAACAATAATAACAATAATAATAATAATAAGAAGAAGAATAATAAGAATAACAAGTGACACGTTGAATTATTTCCAATAGACATTGAACAATATAGGCTTTACTCGTTAATTAATACAAACTCGATATTTATTATTAATCTAGAATTTTATTGATTTTTTGGTATTAAAATGCTTTTGATAGGATGTAATATATTAAATAAAGAATCGGTGATAGAGACGTGATTTTGGCATTGAAAGTATTCCTTATAATTTATTAAAAGATTATGAAAATTTCTCGAATTAATACAGCTCCAATGAATAGTCATTAATTTCGTCATATTTTGTCGATTTTATTGGAAGAGTAAAAACAAAACGAAAAACATACGATTAGTGATCAGCATCTACGTAACAAAATATTATAATAATCGAATGAATACAATTTTCTGTCGTTTATGAAAAGTTGACTATTAAAATATATATATATATATATATATATATATATATATATGAGCTTCTAAGCGAAAGCTCATTATATAAGATTAAAAGTGACATGTTATATGAATAATAATCAAATAGCGGATACCAATGATCTATTGCTCTCACTCGACAACTCTACCTCATCTACTACTATTATTCATTAATGATGAGTAGATTAGTAGGAATTATTGATAAGCTATCTGATATATGTGACGTATTAACTGAAATTATATTACATAACTCATAGTATTGAACAATATATAATTTGTCGACATTTGAAAAAGTATTTTATGTATTTGTAAAAATATTATGTTAGATAATTAAGACAGATATTATTAAAATAATGTGCTCTCGAACATTTCGTTATAAAACTTGAATATTATGGGGCAGTTTGGAAAAATTACAATTGTATTGCAATAATTTTTTAAAGATATTTCAAGTACTCATCCTGGAGAATAATCATTCGACAATTTGTCTAGAAGTAGCAAATTACACTGGATCAAATACTCAAAAATACGTAACTGATGTAATTGTGAAAATTTTTTCTCAAAAGATAGTGCAATTTTATGATTAAAAAATGGATTGATTACAGCGCAAGTATTATTATTATACTTATCGTTTATTTAATTTAGACATATAGTTGAGTGTTTATATAGCGAAATAATACGAAGCTCTTGACGTTGTAATTCTTAACTCAAATACTGATAAAACATATGAATGTAGAAAAAACATTAATTGCTCAAATAATTCTTCGTCAATAACTCAATCGGATAAATCAATAGAAAGTAAATAAAGGTACATTTAGATAAATGTAACGTCCTACAAATCAATTATTGATCATAATGAGCTTAGAGTTTAATAATGCAGACAAACGTCAATGAAGAGCCTATGCTATCTATATTACACTTATCTTGTGAAATTTTAATGAAATTATAATGAAATAATAGTCGTCCAGGCCACGTTTATTATATTCTCGCCACTCATTACTATTTCTGCCCACAACTGATGTACACTTGATCTCTGGCAGGAGTCTCTACTGCTTACGCATAAAAAAGAGGAAGAGAAAAAAGTGATAATGGAGAGAAAGCGTGAGTTAATTAGACGTAAAAGAAAATTTGGGAAGTGAAAGGAGAGTGGAGGAATCGAAGAAGCTCGGAGCCAATTACTCATATTCCCAATGTGAACTGAGAGAGCCAGACTACTTACAACAATTCCACCAATAACATCATCCACACTAATATCCAAATATTTCTCAGATTTATGAAAGAGCAAGTAAACATTGTCTCACTCTCCAAGCTCGGGCATTGAGTCCCTTATGAAAAGCATTGGCCTGATGATTTTTTGCCACCGCAAGGTCCACCCACAGGTCCATTATTTCGTTAGCTCAGCCACTCGTGCAATACACTCTTCTCGGAATGATAAAAAGCTGTTTTTCAGTTGAAAGAAATTTTGTTCTTGTCAAGGTGGTAAGGGAAGGCAATACTTGGAGCCTCGGTGCCCACGTAATTCAAACTTTATATCATGTTTTCAGCCACTGACTTGATTGACAATATTCTCATTGGAGAAACGAAACATCAATACCCAATGGCGTATGTACAAGCAATTTTTAATGTGAAAATTTAGTGTTTAATGCGAATTTGTAATGAGAACTAAAAAAAAAAAAAAATCGCCAGCCAGCATTGGCGCAATTCACATTGAACGGTATTTCGTGCGCCTCCCCGAAAGGTCCGCAGCTGTGAAATTTCTTTCTCCCTGGCATGTAAGACTAATGCAAAGAGCTCATAAAATAGATTTTAACTACTTATAGGATCGCAGCGTGGAGGAGGAAATTTATCCTTAAGTAACAAAGAAGGCGTCATGTTCCTAATGTACTTTCCTCCTGTACGTACGGCCGCGGGGGAGCGGGGAGCGGGGGGAGAGGAGAGGAGGGGAGCTCACTCGCAAATATAATAGCCATGGCGTCGCAAACCAACGAAGGGCGAATACGAGATAACTGCCTCGTTTTCCTAAAGTTTACATTCTAGAAGTCGGCCCGTTATATAACCCTTTAACAATGAATATCCGTGGCTTTATACCAATTTGACGACCCTCTTTTAAACAAATTCGAAGAAACTCCAAGTTCATGCTGCTCCTGGCTCCCCAACTATACCTTATTCATTCATTGTTATTTAATTGGTGGCTGACTTCCCCTCGAATCGAGTATGGTTTGGAAAATATAATGAAACAGGTCATATTAAATACACTGCTCCTGGTAAATGAGAAAGTTGCCCTAATGCCCAAAGTTCCATTAGGCTTTGACAAATTTACTATTCCGCAAACACTTCTTTTCATTTCGAAAGCATCATTTTATTTAATATTTGTATTTGGGAAATATTATAATATTTGGGAGAAAGTTTAGGCAAGTTTTTATCAATTGATTAGACATACCAAAGAAACTACACTTGGGATTGGCTGTCGATTATATGTCTTAATGTCCACTGATTTTCAACGAAATATATGCATTTTTAGAAAGAAATCATCAAGATTGTTGGATGTGAAATAAATGAAACGTGGATCAATATAATTATAATGTTACGACGAGGGTTTATAAATATAATGTCAGCGTGCAATTTGTGTGTACCATGTCAAACTAAAAAGCAATATTTCATAAGGAAATGAAATTTAATTTTAAAAATGAGAGAAAGTACATAGAGCTTGGATCCACAAGGAAATGCACATGAAGCTTTTAACGGCACTTTTAATGCATAAGCTTGGTTGAAATGTTTATATAAAATTGAATTTTAAAAAAGCGAATAGGCTTTCATAAAGAAAACAGTTGCGCATTTTAAGGTATATATATATATATATATATATATATTATGTGCATATATTTTTTGCAATTTCAACATTGACATACTTGTGATTACTTGAAAAAAAAAAAACTGTCAACAATTTTAAATTAATGAATCCCTACGAATTACGAGAAAAATTTCTTAAAATATGACATCAAATCAATAATAATGTAAGAATCATCTTTACATACCCTTACCATATACTACTTTCTTTTTCAAGAGCAATATTACGCATTTCTTTACTTTGCGTAATGAAAATCTGCATTTACAACATTTGCATGTATTGAATTACATTAGGAATCATTAAAAGTCTATTTGAAGAAACTTTTTTTAGTTATCAACTAACGATGATTCAATAACTTTATCAAAACATTACTATTCCATGTATTAGTAATATCACAAGTATTAGCCAACCTATGATATTAATGTTAGCTAGCAGTGTATTATAAAAATTGCAATGTTAAAATAATTGAGTGTATGCGGTTACTTTAATTAATAATAATCATGTAATTTTCATTGAAAATTAAAATTATTACTTTCATCTCGTTTCCTCGCAAAACAGTATTCCACTTATTCCGTATCCGGATCTATTATTACCGAAGTATATGTAAATAGTATATTTTTATAATGAAACTGCTACGTGTAATTTTAGCAAAAAGTCAATATAAATTTGTAGTATAAGTGTGTAAGAAATGTTAAGTTTTAAATAAGAAAAATATACAGTATCGCTTTTGCATACGAAGTAATCTAGAATCAAATAATTAACCAAAAGAATATTATATTCTGTTAATCTGCCTGGATTGTTTCTCTTTAGTCCTCTGCGTTTACAGGCAAATTTTAAATACAATTTTTCAATCATAGATTTGATACTTAATTGTATTTATTTTCCGTGCTGGATATTTTACGTTGAAAAAATTCTTAAAATTTTAATTTTTATTATTTAATTGTTATTAAATGTTATGTCATCCTTAATATTATCCAGATGTATAATATATTTAATTAAAAATACGTTTCAATATTAATGTAGTGTTAATAAATTTAATACAAAAAACATTAGTATTTTTAAAATTTATACAAGAGATAATAATGAAGCATCGCATGATATATTTTAATTATTTAAAGTCAAACTTTAATCATTACATAATCTGGAAAACATTTTTACAAACAAGAATAAAATTCTAATGGTTATTAATCACATTTATATTTATTTAAAAAAATTAATTAATAAATTTTGAAAAAATCTTTGTCATTAATCAGACACAAACTGTTTAAAGCTCAAAAATTGCATTATTCGATTAATTATTTTAGCTTTATGAATAATCACAGACTTCGAGACTTATTTTCATTGCAAGACAACATAATCATAAAAAGTCTTCAAAAGCATTATTAGAAAAGTACAAGATGAATGGGTAAGAACACAAAAGAAATAGAGATAGTCAGTATTTAGCAAATTCCTAAACTAATTTTAACAAAAGTCAAAAATTACGTAATTTAAACTGTAAAGCAAAAATAGTATAAAATATTTCAAATTGAAAGGGAAAATATTAAATCACGAAAATAAAGAAATGAAATATTCGTTCGATAAAATTATAAATTAATATTACGATCAAAAAAAAAAAAAAATTTATTATAATATTAATGTAAACACGATGTATTTTAATGCTGGAGCGAATACATAATTAAATATTTATTGAAACATTGTAATTTTTCATTTACATTTACATCGCGTAATAAATCATTATATTTTGTGTGTGCGTGTGTGTGTCTGTGTGTGGATGTATGTGTATCTATAAATATTTAATATACCAATCTTATCAAGTACCTATTAAATTCGAAAACGAATTTTGCCATTTTAATTAATATATATTCTTTATTTATATTTACTATATATATATATATATATATATATATATATACTGCAATAATCAACTTTTTTCTATGTCTCAATGTTTATGATTAACATTTTTAATTTAAACAAATGTATCTCGTAGCTATTTATTTGTATAAACGCGCTAAATACGAATAAAAATATTATATTTACGGTAACCAATGAAAATTGAATAACGATTCTTAGAAAAGTTGATATAAAGACGAATGATACTTTCCTCCGTATCTTTTCTATACAAATTTTTCTATACATATTTTTAATTTACAAATTTCATGAAAGAATCGAATTACCGATATGTGCTTACCGATATATTGAATAAGAAAAGAAATAATCAAAATATATTAATAATAATATATTTAGCTATCATCCATAAAAAAATTAAAAAATAATACTTTCATAAGAGATATTATATTCTCAGTTTCATGCCCAGAACTTATTTTATCAGTTGCTATATATTCGATACTAACAATCGTAACTTGTGTTAAGATTTTAGTTTATGATTAAAATTAAAGCTGATTATTTTTTTAATTGTAATTAAATACATTGATTATTGTTATGGAATTTATTGCTCATCTTATTTTGAATAATAACAAGAGGTTTTTTAAATTTTCTATTGTCTTTAAGAAGTTAATTTAGTCAAATCGCATATATATATATATATATATATATATTTGTGTTGGAATATATAAGAAAGTTGGCTTGCAAGAATGAATTAGAAAGAAATTGTCAATTCACGTTTCTGTTAACGAGTCGAGGCCCAAATTTCGTTATAAGAATATTTATTTCACTTGAAATAACCAAAAGTCTCTTTCAACTACATATATTTAAATGAATGCATACAAACTTTGATTATTTTGTAGGTAGACCAATAAATTTTAAATGCGGTCCTTACGTATAATAAATTATGCCTCAACATTTATTCATTTTGTTACAAATACATTTATTACTTTTACCAATCACGTAATATAATAAACTATTATTTTTATATTTTTTAACACAATATTGTGCATTTATGTACACCATTGTGTAATTTCTATATTTATTGTTTAAAATTGCTTCGGTATAAAATTAAGAAACATTCTCCAGCTAAGAATATAACTGTTCCATATTTACATTTTTAAAGATATGAAAGTGAAAAATGGAAATGTAAAAGAAGTGCTTAGCTAAACTGTGGGTATTAAAAGCGCAGTGATCTAGTGAAAATTATGACGTGATAGAAAGTTCAAACTTTTACAACTGTATACAAATTATAGGCGTGAATGTTTATGTAATGCATCAAGTTAGTAATGAGGACTGATCAGCTTTGAATGAAACGAAAGCCGAAGTAAGCACAAATCAAATGAAAGGAGAGGAAAGAAAAGTCGATTTTAATTTAAATCTTAATATTTCTTATACTATGATTACAACATTTTATCTTCAATGAGCTTCAAGACCAAAAATGTTAAAGGTTGAGAAGGTTGCTATGCCTCGAAATATAATCGGCTCTTGAACTTTTTACATTGGCAGAATGACCTTATATATACAGAAATATATACAGGAAGAGCAGAAGCAGAAAGAAGTAAAGAGATTGTAGAAAAATCTAGAAACAAGACTGACATAAAAAAAAAAGAAGTTAAAAGAAATATAAAGTAAAAAGAAAAGAATAAGACTATTTTTTGAATAAATAATGAGAGAAAAGGTGATAAAACTAATAGGAGGAACGAAAGAAATGGAATAATAAGGAAGACATCGAGTTATAAGGGAAAGAAGTATTCCGTATAAAGAGAGAGTAAAAAAGAAAAAAACTGAAGGACAGAAGGAAACGAAATATCTAATAAAGAAAATGGAGCAGAGGAAAAGATAGAAATACTTAACAAATACTAAAGCATAAAGGGGGGAAAAAAAAAGAAAAACAATGAAAATGTAAGCTTATAGAAGAAGCACGTAGACGTATAGAGAGACAGTATATGTGCGTGTGGGTGGGTGGGTGTGCGTGTGGGTGTGCGCGCAGGGGAAGAAAGAAGCGAGTAAGACGAGAAAGAGATGAAGCTTTTCCAACATACAAGGCGAGTCGTGACTATGCTGTTATCCAAAAATAGAAGGGAAATCCGTGCACTCTCGTTTCCGTTTTAGGGTCGTTTTGCAATTGCGTTCAGCGTTGCCGTAACCGTTACTAAAGTTATAATGCTTACCGCGCGGAAATTTCCAGTTACGTTTTCGGTTTCTCTGTCCGTCTGACCCTTAGAAGAATGCTTATACAGCTGGTTGTAAACCGTAGTTGATTTTTTTTTTTCTTCTTTAATAGACAAATGCCATTTCGCAATTTATTTTTTATCCCCATTAACTAACAATTGGTGCAGAGAGAGAGATTATTTTCTTTTAGGCACACGAATGTTTTTCCTACTCTAGCTTTTTAACACTCCTCCTGGTTGTCAATTCATAAAAAGATATCATACCACATTATGTACCCATAAAACGAAATTCATTCAATCAAATAATCTATAATCAGCGCCAAATCATAACAAATTATAAATTTTTAATCAAATGAATGCGTGGTTATGTAGGAGGTTATGTGGTTAAGCCGGAAGAAAGTGAAGTATTAGCATGAAAGGTTGGGCGTATGGAGTTGGCAGTTATAGTTGGGTGTTTAAGTCATTTACTGTCAACTCCGCCAATCTAATCTCACTTGTTTACTTCTTGAAGAGCTTTCACGGATGGTTTGATCCTGGACAGTAACATAGTCCTTTAAGTCCCTGTATTTTTACTTGTCAATTGAGAAAATGAGAGCACTAATTATCGAAGAGTGTTTACTGCTCTCTCTCTCTACTTTCGAAGTTTAAATTTTAATGAGCCTTATAAATGCCTTTTGCTAAACTTTTAATACTTCCTTTTCAATATTAGAGTACTGAAATAACTAGAATTGATTCTAATTTGTGCATTGCAACAACAATGTACGATACGCAAACTTTATATTTGTGAAAATATTAAATGATCGAAAGGCATGGAGAAGCTTGTTTTACAATTTCAAGTTCATAGTTTTTACAAGAATTTATTCAATATTTAATACAAATGAGATTTATTATTTTTTCAAATGAGTTATTATTAACTATTCTCACCTCTGTTTATGGCATTGAAAGTTTTGATGAATGAGATATTGTTTAAATGTGTGAAAAAGCTATAAAAATATAGCGCAGAAACAAAAAAATATAAACACACACCATTGAAGAAAATTTATTATTTTGCGCCACATAAAATCTTAAAATAATTTTACATTTTACTGTTAGACTATATAAAGCTAAACAATTCTCACGCAAATATAATTACGTCACATAATGTTTATTCATTATAATTATACAAAGTTTTAGACTAAATATAATATTGCCAAGGATTTAAAATTCATATTTGAAAGGAATGTGGCAGGAAAGTCATATAACTAAAAAAATTAAGTATTAAAGTAATTAAGGAGTATTATGTTTTTTAGGTTATAGCGTTATACAGATTGAAATAACCTAATCATTATAAGAAAAGAATACGTTGATAGAACGATCAATATCCTAAATTCTAAAAGTTTAAAAAAATAACTTTACGCGTAATCTAACAAAAGTTATAAAATAACTAATTCAATTTCAGAACTGAATAATTTCATATTCCACTTTACTTTTATTACTTTGATATTTACTACAAAAATATCTTCACGATTATCATAGATGGAGAAAATTTCAATATGCAAGCAAATATATTAGGAGCCAGAACATACCATGAAAGCGAGAGACTCTTATAATTTTAATTATTTAATTCGCGAATTCCTTATTTGCAGTTAATTCAAAACTTCTTTCATCAACATTTTCTCACTGAAAGCAAAGACATTGCTTTCTTCATTACACCTTTATTCCTCTTTCAAAACCTTATTCTTTTAACGTGGAATAAGTAGGAGATTTTAGGGCGTATTTTAGCAACAAACAGCAAATCCTCAACCTGCCAAGCGTCAATAATTCAATTGCGAATCAATGTTTATCAGTGTGTGATTGACAATGAAGTCTGCATGGAAGTCCGAAATACGCGTACTTAGTTATTTTATTTTAGCATAACAGAAAGCTACACCTTTCAATAACTCGCTTCCCTCAAACGATAATTTATCAAAGGAGCGAATCTCGTCGCTGAGTGTGTGTAAGTTAATTCGGGATTTCACTGAATATCACTTTTGAGATTTGAAGCTTCACATGCTAGCTCCATCTCAATCTCAATCTGTTTTAACGCCAAAGCATTGCTGAAGCGAGCGCCGCGCCAAGATGTCGAGGGGACGCGAAGGAAATCACAAGTAAGATCGCGAGGAAATGAATAGATTTGAATGGCTCACTCTCTCTTGCTCTCTCTCTCGTCTCACTTTCACAAGCTCCTCCAAGTATGTAGTGGTTGGTGGTGCCCGTGAATCCTGCGTATCGTCAGCCATCCGTCTTATCGCTTGGCCTTCGACTACACTCTGCATCTTCCGTCCACCTTATTCTTATATTCGTCCACCCTCGGTTCTAATCTCGCCTGCCGAGTTTACTCGCTGCTCGCTTGCCAATTCGAGCCCGGACGTGGCTTGCTGCGCGCCTGCCAAACAATATTTCTCAGACAGTTACACCCAGATAAAGGAGTACGTCAGTCGAGTCATGGAAATAAAGAAGAAGTAAGATGATGAGGAAAAATAAGGAGGATCGAAAATATCCGACCAAGTGAGCGGGAGTACAAGGAAGGGTTGGTGGGCGCGTGAGGGGTGAGGGGCAGGGGGGAGGGGGGGAGGTATCAGTGACAAAAAGGGAGGATGAGAGAAAGACGTACGGAGAAAGGAAGTAGACGTGAAAATAAAATTGTACGTGCTATTACAAGAATGTCAACATTTTTCCAATAATTTATCTATGCTTTAATATTAAGTTTAATATAAAATTAAGTGTACAAATACAATAGTTTTAATAATGTATAATAAAAAAAAGACTTAAAAAGTCTGCGACATATTCTGCTACATTTTAATATGAATTTTGCGACAGTGTAACTCATATATGCAGAAATTCTATATTTTAAATATATTTTACGGCGGAAAGAGTAAATACTTTAGAAAATAATTTCATACACTTTATACGGATTTCAAATTAATTCTACTTAATGAATACACTATTTTGAAACAAAGTATATTAAAATCAAACAATAAACAAATTTATCTATCAACTGTGAAGAATGATTTTATGCTTATAATTTATAATGTTTATATATGAATTATTGTTCATATATTTAAATGTAGTTTTCCAATTACGTGTGTAAATTGAGAATGTATTTTAAATAAAAGTAAAATATATCTTATATGGTCGATTAAATTCTTTAGTTTCATTGTATTGGTAACCGTATTTCACATTTATATGAGACTTGAATTTTAATTCAATTCATGCAACACCAACTTTTTATGTATTAACAATACATAAAAATTATAATGTAATAAAGTTTATTTATAGCTCCACTGTTTAATGCTATATTAAAAGTTTATTTTTAAAAATTATTAAATTATTAAATTATTTTATTTATTAAAAAAAATTTTTTAAAGTTAAAATGAACGTACAATTAATTGAATATATCGATACTCGATTTATTGACATGTACACTGTCTTTGTCAGTTAATACGTAATAGATGAATTTTCAGAACATTAGTTATTTAACTACTAATATAATTTCGGACATATTATTGTTCATATTATTATTCATACTATTAGACATATTATTCGGACATATAATATTGTCTTGTGAATTCAAAATTTCAAAATAGATGTTTGCCAATATGGTCACTCCATTGTATTACACTTGTTAGTCACATTGACCCTAATATTTCTGATAAGAAGTATGTTGAATAGTAATAAAGTTATAATTTCTAAAAGTAAGAGACTGTATTATTATCTATCTATATAAATGTAATATTTTCAATATTTATCTTAAGATTTTGGAAATTACTATTTGGAAATTAAAACATGTCATTCAAAAATATTATCTAAAAATGTTCATAATAGCAAATGGAGTTTTATATCATAAGAAATTTTGTATTAGATTAAATGCTAGACTTACTTCTATTTTCATAAAAATGCAAATGTAAATAACGGCAACTTGAATGATTTAACTAAAAATATTCACTTTCTCGTATTTCATGATGAAAATCATTAAAAGTTTGTCTTTTAAATTAATTATTCACTTGAATTGATACACATATACTTATATAATTGATATATATATATATGTATAGCTGATTTGAATTAATCAATTCATATTCTAATTGCGAATTATGCTTCTCAAAAGTAAATATAGAAAAATTCCAGTATCTCCATGATATCGGGTTTAACATTGTGCTCCGCCATTCTAAAGCAAATGATAATAGAGTGGTAACAAGAGGAGATACCGACAAGATAAAGTTATTCTAATTTCTCTGACAGACAAGTCTGTCAGCTCAGTATGGAGCTCATTGTGGGAGAAAATACAATAGACTCAAGGAAACTTACAGGGGATGAGAACGGCACACAATACATTAAAATAAACTTAAATATTTTGATAAATCAAATGGAGTATAATCTAATGCAACTTTAAGCGTACGAAGGGTACTTTATTTTTAAAGAAATTCATGTAATTGTTCCAACATAAACATTCCCGTCTATTACATTTAATGAAAAATTCACAGGATTTATTATTATTGATTTTTATTAAACATTGATACATCAATGCTCGTATTATTTATAACATCGATCAACGTTAATGTGGATTAGAAATCAGTTTTTTATATGGACAATATATTCTTATAACATTTAATATTCCATCATTTAATTTCTAATATATATAAAACATCTATTTCAAAAAAATTAAAAAATTTCTAATTTTCATATACTTTATACAGTTTTCTCTCTCACTTACATGTGTATAAACTCTAACGTGTAATTAACAAATTTTTCAATTATATTAAATTTGCTTAATATTAATTTAAAATAACCAACCAATTTTCAGCAAAATTTTTGAGCAACAACATTTCAGCAATATAATTGACAATCGACAATTTACATTAAATATTAATGAAATTAATAATCTAAACATTAATTTATTATAAATTCTCTATAATTTACAGATTTGTTATGCTTATTTTATTCGCTTTTTCATTATTCGTCGTTTTAACCGTAATTACAAATTTTAGGCTCCGATATTAACATTCTTTTGACTTTCGATAAAAATTCCTCTTCTCTTTCTAATACAATTTTTTATTCCCAACAATATAATTTTAATTTCCTACGCCATATTAATATAAAACGTAAACTTTAATACTTTAACAAACCGATCTAAATTTATCATACCAATAGTCAATGGCCTTATGCCTCGACAAATAGACTAAGATAGACTGCATTTAATCTATCGATTGTTTCCTTGTTATATTCCTTAAGATCTAAAGTAATTTTAGCGGATTTTACATTGCTCTCCTCATCCTTTCCTTTTTCCCCGTATAACTTAATTTTCCATACTTCTTTTATATTATGCCCTTCTTTATTCTCCTTCCCTGACAATCTTCTTAAATATACCGTAACTATTCACACACACATATATATATATATATATATATATACATTTTCCATTTGCATTTTTTTTCTTCGTGCTTTTCTTTGGCATTCGCTCGATCTTCGTTTGTTCTTGATCGCACACTATCCCCACTTCTGATTTCTTCTTACTTGCAAAGCTTCTGTAATTTAAAAGAATTAATATTTTAATTTTACATTAATACGTTCGATTGCAGTCCACTTATCAATAATAATACCCATATAATTAATGATTAAAAATTAATGAGAGTAAGTTTTGCTGAGCAATAAATTTAAGAATTAATGCCTTTGTTGCGTCAGAAAAATATTCTTATTATATTAATATATTAATTATTATTATTTATTTTATTCAATAGGATTATAGAATGAAAGTTCTTATGAAATGAAAAGATTGTGATATTTTTATGAAACAAATTTTTCTCTACGGATAAAAATAAATCTCTTATAATTGAAAAATTAATTGAAATGAAATATAACGTACACTATTTTTTAATTATGATTATAATTAATATCTTTGTTGCTTCTTTTTTGAACTGCTGAAGTAAATAAATGACACGACTGTGAAAAGTTTTTACATTTCCTCTTAATATTGATGTAACACTTGACAATACAAATCGTAATACATCGTAAATAAGTCTAAACTTAAAGCGTATTTCTAAAATATCTTAAGAATGATTTTTAACTTTCAATTATGTATAAAATTATTTTTTGAAACAGATAAATATAAATGGAAGTGACAGTAACAGCTAATTGTAATAATTTAATTTGTAAATTCATTTCAATAATATCAACTAAAACCTATACTAATACACGAAAAAATGAAATATAATGGCTATATGAACACTATAAATATAGTAACAATTTAATAAATTTCTATCTGACGAGGAACAATATCGTATATTAATTTTCTTTAGCTTCCAAATGTTAATTTATCAACTGGCTGTACGATTCCTTGAATTTTCTGCGATCTCTACACTCATTGGTACAAACTTTTTTCTCCTTATCTTACACTAATAGTAGCCTTTCCCTCCACTCCCATCCCTCGCTGACCTCTACCCTACATAAAGACTGCCCTTGTCAAGAGAAACGGAACTTCCTGTCGGCAGTAGCCCTCGGTTACAGGAAACTCGGAGGGATAAACTCTAATCCATTTTTTCACGACGCAAGGGTCGACACTGCGAGCTTAATAACAGTAGATCTTTGTCAAGACATAAATTGTATGCATATATTGTACCTATGGATTACAGATTCGCCGATAAAATTTAAAATTATTTGCTATTGTTGGATTAATAATTGAGTTTATTGTAAAGAAAGAGAAAGAGAAAAAGCTTAATGAATTTCAAAAGTTTACGTCAAGAAACCAGAAAAATGACGAAAGCCTGTATAATATGGTATCGTGGTCAAAAAAATTTTTAAGCCTCAGCGATCAACAAATAATAAAATGAGTTGAGCACAGTTCTTTAGACTCTATTTACGCGTAGAAACTTTTGCCCCAAGAATTATTTAATGAATTATTTATCGGTCTTGTACGTCAAAATTCTAAATAATTACTGCCCCTTTCTCTTGCCTATCTTGATTCTAAAATTGAAAGCAAATTAATCATGCGATTATGAATGGTCATTTGATGGTAATGGCATTGCCCAAGATTATTTAAGTCACAAGCATACACAGAGGGTTGCTAAGCAAAGAAAGTGATCTTAAAATCATCCCCGGACCTTTAATCATTTATGAAAGATCTCCCATCGCTTTTACCAGAATTATACTTTGACATATACAACAGCCACGAGCCACATGTACGCACAAAAATTTCATCTCTCGTTTTCTTATTCTTGCCTCGTTTCGCAAATTCCACTCACTCCTAATGCCCATGTCTTCTCATACACACATCTCCAACACATTCAAAATCACCCTTCACGTATATGCTGCATCAACTTTTTAATAATCTACTTAAAACTTGGTCCTTCCTCGCTATTTACTTATTTTCAGCTGCTCTTCTATCTCATTCCCTCGATCTCCAAAAAGTTTTGTTCTCTAAATTTTAGATGCCATTCGAAAACATTTCACTCCAAAAGTTTACGTATTCATATGCACGAATAATAAACAAGAAGTACAGATTATTTTATACCCACTGAATATCAAAACACTTGTAAACATATTTTCCCCCGCTTTTTTCGATATCTCTTAATACTCATCGGATTATATCTCCATTACTTTACTATAATTACATTGCAATTTATTATCTATAATTATATGCAATTTATTATTATATTGCACTATTCTTGCAATTTATAAGCTGTATTGTAAATTACGTAATTAATTAATTGTACTGACCTTAATACAATACACCTAATAATAATAACAATGGTAGTTAATTTTATACGGCAATACAATTTTCAAATTAAATATACGGACGCATGGACTATTCACTTTTATTCTGTTTTCATCATAAATATACCCATACCATTTTTTGTAGACAAATTGTAGTAATGAAAGTCATCTGGTACTATCAATTTCATTAGATATTTTGTCACTTGGAAAATTTGATTAATTCACCAAACTTTTCTTATTATATTGAACAGCAAAGAATAAATAGAATACAATTGACATTTTTATTGGTCATTTGTTTTAGACGTGACAGCCTGACACAGAAATATCTTTATAATCTCTTACTGATTTATTATAAAAACTATATACAAGTATATTAAATATGTAATATAATGTAACAACTATGCATATATTACTTATGAATATTTCATTGGGCATATATATTATTTTTCTCGTTATAAATGGGTTCTTGACGAATAAAGATTAATTGTATACTTTATTAACTAAATGAAATTAAATGATTAAAATAGACGTTCCCCTGACATCCGAGTATTAAGGACAGAAAATTTTTGTATCTATTTATTGTAAGCCATTGTAATTGATTTTTATGAAAAGTCTATGAAATAAAATAATAAGAAAAAATTATTGCATTTACAATAAGTTTCCAAAGAGTATAATTCATTTATTATTCATTTATTACAATTCAGATTATTATTTATAATAGAATTATATCTAAATACTATACTTTAATGGGACTATTAGTTATTTAGCAGGAAGTTTAACCATATTTTGCAAACAGCTGATATTAAATTTAAAATGCCAAATTTTCAAGAACTTTTAGTAAGGATGCCAAATACAAGGAATAAATACAATTTTTTTTAGAGCAAATGCAGTTGTTGAGTAGACTCAATGTATTTATGTTAATCTTTGTGAAAATTGATTTAATGTACGAAACATATTAATTGTGAATTCCAAACGTCTTTACATATTATAATACTAAACTGTTTAATCGTCTAAAAAATACATTTAAAGGCACGTACATGTGCAGAACACTTTCCATTAATTAGGCCAAACAAATACCAAGAACTGTATAATTGTATGTAAATACTTTTTTCAAAGAAACTTTCATTTACATATGAATTATTTGTATATTAAATAATGGGAGTAGATGGCAAATTATTTGCACGACAAAATTATGTAGAGTGTTACAATTGATATTATGTGAAAGTATTGAGTGGAAGGCAGTTGTACTAAAGTCGTTAGCATCTGTGTCTATTAAGAAGAAGCCCAAGAAAATCTCTTTTCCCCGAAGAAAAAGGCTGAAATAGCCTTTGGGAAAAATCAAGGGACGACGACGTATATTAATTGCCATATGAAGATTGATCAAATGACGAATTGACCCGCGAGAATACAAATGTTCGATGCAACTGACTCGCAGCCTAGCGGAGGCAAATAATTACAAAGTTTATCAGTTCTTTCGTTTTACTCTCCGGCGACTCGACATAGAATCCCGACTTAACATAGCACACGAGCAACAAGATAAATGGGCATTGGTGAGAAACAGCTGGTAATACGATGTAAATGCAGAGGAGCCCTCGGCCTCTCGAGCTCAGGTATCCGCGCCCAGACGTATAAATCCGTAATCTGCAACAGGAGTCGAGCGCCTCGGCAGATCCCTGCTACTGACTGTTAATACCCCCACCCCCCTCGCCACGCCATGACGAAGGGAGCGGCTCGTTGGTTGGTGGTGACGGTGGTGGTGGCCAAGGGGGCGACGGGGTGGGGTGGGATGGCGAGGGGTCATAATTACGAGCAGACGGCGCGCGAATCCGTGTCGGATGGGAGACGGGAGGTGGCGGGAGGTGGCGGGAGGAGGTGGGAGGAGGGCTCGGGGAGAAGCGCCGTCACACGCTACAACGCCGCCACTGTCCAAGGACGACATGGTGCGCTCGGGTGCTGACGGTGCTGTGCTCGCCAGGGAACAGGATGTCCGAGTCGAATGTTTGATTGGGTGGCTGACGTGAAGATTTGCTTGGTTGGTGGGTCGTCGGTGTGTTTGAGGTGGTGTCGGAGGTTAAATCGGGACGAGAAAATACGGGCGGAGAGCTTGAGCTTTGCGCTTGCAACGTAGAATTATCGCGGGAATCCCGTCTAATTGCATGCGGGGTGTTTACGAATAAGTTTTAATATTTCATTGGGGCCGGGGTTATTGGGCGTTTGCTCACTCCAACCTATATAATTATTTCCGACGTGGGCGAATTTCTCCTTACTCGAGCCGATTGATCAACTCCATTATAAACTCCAAAGGCCGCGCTTTATAATCGATCTATCTAAGCGTACTTGGCCCAGCATCCTTTATTAGCTGCATTAACAACTTCATGAGCCTGGGGTACTGTTGTGCGTGGTGGTGTATTATCGCAATTGTCAGGGCACTCGACTATTATGAATCGAGTTTTAGCGAAGCTTCTTGCGACAGATGTGCAGATAATCAGTAGCCGAGAAATATTTTTACATCAGCATGCGGCGATGCCACAACAATACAATGATAAATCATTACAATCGTTACAATCCTGGACAATGAATAATTATTAGGCGTCGTTACAATTTCACTTAAATGGTATAATTAATTTACCATCCGCGAATTCAAATAAATCACCAAGATACGTGTTATTATTATCGTATATAATCGATAACAAAATACAATTTTTATGTTTAATCGATACCGATAATGCACAAAGTTAGGCAAAATTAATTAAAAATACACTATCTTTTTGTGCCTTTTTTTTAAGATTGCGTTGTTGGGCGATAAGTGTCCCTGCCAAGTAACTATGCATTTATTATTATTATTTGTTTGAGTATTTTGTTTTGGCATTACAAATCAGATATATTTCATGATGTCCCGGCATAATCATAGCTTATTTCAAATTCTTTTTGTTTTAATGTTTCAACATATTTGTTGTGTTATATATTGTGAAAAAAAAAAAAAAAATGTTTATTAAGATATTAGTTTTCATTGATGATTTATCATTGTTATATCTATTGTGCTACATATTATCTCATTAAACAGTGTATTATTCGGTGTAATTAGCAGGGAATAAAACTTGGTTATATTATTTAGACTAATTTCTTCGGATATTTTAAAATTAGGAAAAGGACTAAATTATTTACGAGAAGACGATTTATTATTTAATAACATCTTATTTTTATTATTCTTAGGATAAATTGTTATAAATACAAGCAGTTTATTTTTAGGATAGATTATTCTTAATAAAGTGAATTTATCGAACTATAAATTAGGTAATAAGAAGCAAACTAACTGCATCTTTATTGCATACATATATAATGTCTGCCTCTCTCTCTCTCTCTCTCTCTCTGTCTCTCGGTCTTTCGCTCTTCGGTACCTGAACGTATATCTATATTTATCTGTGTAATTAATCCATGATTTATATAAACGCTGGAAATCGATCACATTACAAATCTAATTTCGTGAATTTACAAAAATAAAATCAGCTTTTGGAATTATTATTGAAAAACATCGAGTACTGTAAAATTATACTTAAAATCATCCTCATTTTTTTTTTTTTTTTTTTGTTCACATATCATGTAACAGTCTTTTATCTATTTACATCGTGTAATGTGTGAAATTCAATTAAACAATGGGAATATTGTGGAATGCAATTACAATCGATGCAAACATCTACTTAAAAGCCCTGATTTTCTTATCGATATCTAACGAAGCATGAGTAAAGTCAATTTTCACACAAGACATCTCTTAAGCTTATCCAACGGCTTGGTAATTAACGTCCCGAATAAATGGTCCTATTCATTGTACAATGTCTATTTAAAATATCGGGCAAATCTAAAACAGATTAACACTGTCGATTGAAAATGGAATTTTAATCCGCCTCACTTCAATGTAAATTGATTGGCACGAATATTTAATCCTTAAATTAACTTAAATTGAGGACGCACCGTTGCGTTCCCATATCCCTAGCTCCTGCACTACTACTACTATTTCACCTCGGACATTCTGCCATACACGTCCACCTCTTATTATTCATATTAACGTCGTCGACATGCGCAACTACGGACAAGCCATTACATTCTACCGCACCGGCCTCTGCTTCTCCCTCCCTCCCCTCGCCCTCCCGCCTCACCCCCACCGCGGCTCTACGCCGCCGCGCCACCCACTCTCGCCCTTCGCTAAAAAATGTCGAAACAGATTAAGGATATAAATATCATTTAAATATATAATCAGGATATATGTCGACAGGATTCAATTATCTAAGGCTTTTATGCTTTTACATAAAAATATTGGAAATGAAATTATTGAGCTGAATGTCTGCTAAAATTAAAATTCATTCTCATAATTATAATTTGGAGAGCGTTACCTGAAGCCTTAGTGTAAGAGTGTGGGTGCGGACGAGTGCGTATTGTGCGCGGTTACCTGATGTAAATGCGCGAGTACGTGGGTGTGGGTGCGCGTAAATAAGTGTACGGATTAAGTTAATTAAACAAAATTTGTTGTGTTATTGAGGCCGTAATAACATAATAAGAAGTCTTGAGGCATCGAACCATCGCAAACAATATTTTTCAATGCTGCATAATAAGTCCAATGTTGCATGAATTCCGATACTCAAGATAAATACTACGAAAATAATTTACTTTATGTTAAAGCTGCGTTTCTGCTAATCCGTCCTGGATTTTTCCTACAAATTTTTATAATAAATTTCTTTGACATTTCGTCGATTAAAAAATTTGTTTTTATTCGTAATTTTTATTAAAAATTCGTAATTAAATATAGTTTAATCTTCCATTCGTGTATTCCATTTATTTTTGTTAATAACTCGAAAATAAATATATGCTATTATTTTTCAAAAAAAGAAAAAAAAAAATTCATGATTTAAAAGTAATTTCACAATAATAAAAAAAAGTGCAAGATTCGTTTAAATTGCCATGATTAGTAAATCATTTTTTACGAATTACACATTTCAAATAGAATCTAATGTTATTGCATAAACATCTTCGATATTGTTAAGTTTGTTCGGTAATGATACTTTTTTTAAGTATTGATTCGATTCACATGATGCCCACACCAATGAAAACGACTAGTACATTAAATTTCATATTTTATTACAGAATTATAATAGGTCATTTCATTTCAATATTTAAAACAAGCACTTTTTATAGCAAAAATAGAAATTGCTGTCTATGTATTGTGATTAAATTTTTCCTGTAAAGAATAAATTACTTTATAATCATATTTGTAACTATTTGCAATTGATAAATAAACTACAAAACTGAAAAAAAACAATAATATATACAAAAAAATTTAATATTAATAGGTCACATTTTGACACCATTACAAATAAATACACTGATAATTTCTATCTCTTTGTCAAAATTACAGTTGATTTAATCAATCGTAAACTACAATATTCAACTTTTTTTTCATTCAGCTGACACTGACTTATTTATAATTACTGTAAATATATAAAGTTCGTAAAATAAATAAACTATGCTAATATTAATATATAATTAAAAATTAAAAACGATAAATCAAGTTGAGCCAAAAGAATATAAGGTATTGTAATTTTTCATAAATAAATATATGGAATTTAAATTTAAGCGTACTCTGCATTACATTCTTTTACGTGTTAATTCGTTAAATTACAATGTGCTCCTACACTTTTGTACGTTTCTTTTTCTTATATCAATGAAATAAGAAAAAAATATTAATATTTACTATATATTTCGTAGCTTTACAATTTCGCGTTACAATTATATGCATTCAAATTTTCAAATTGTATTTAAAATCTTGCTTATTTATTACTAAAATTTCCTCTTCTACGTCATATTATAATACTATCCAATAAAATTGTTTGCAAGGGAGAAAAATTTTATTTCAAAGTCAGTCCTGAATCTACAGAAAATATTTATAAGTGATTATCATAAGAAAAGCTTCTAATCGTCTAATAAACGTGAACTTTTAATGTTTTAGGAGCAATTTTTGAACAAGGCACCGACGAAGTTCAGGCGGCTTTTGCTTACGCAGTAAACAATCACAATAACAATATCACAGGTCGGAAATTTGAGCTGAAAGGTTACGTCGATATCATAAATACTGCAGATGCGTTTAAGCTGTCACGACTGAGTAAGTAATATAACTAATCATCATATCAATTTTTTCTTATAATTACTAAGGTTGCGTAAATGTTTTAGTGTAATCATAGCTTTCTTTGCTAAATATCCGTCGAATTCTTTTTCGATCATCCGCCCTAAAATGATAATTTTCTTTCAAAATGCTGTCAAATTCGCTCTCTTCTCTCGTTATATAATGCGTACTAAATGTTTATATATTAAAAAATTCTAACACAAGTTATTATTATAACAAACACTAAATTCTTATTCAAACGGCGATGATAATCTAACATAAAAATCTTATTCTCAAAATAGTAAGATAAATATTTGGAATGTCAGTATACATTCAAAATTAAGTAAAATTTTCTTAAAATTTATAATAAAGTCTTGTATAAGCAACCATTACATTATATTAAAATTTTAAATAAACATATATATTTTAGATAGAATTTGATAGTATATATTTGATTGTTTTAATGCTTATATAACAATATAAGCAAATATATAAATAAATAATAAATGAATAAATATATAAATCTTTCAACTATATTTCAAAAAATTTAAGATAAAATATTCAAAACCATGTCTATAGGCATTAAAAGAACAATATATTACGTATAAATTATATGATATAAGAAATTTTTATGGATCTTTTTGCAGAAGAAATGACGAACGATTTCTAAATATAACATTCAAAATTCAAACATTCAATGTAATTGCAAATGTCTTATATATTCCATTCAATAAGTTTCCTTTCCATTTGCTTCAATTAAATTAATTTCATCACTATTTATCACTTTATAAGTATTTTGTTGCAAAAACCTTTAATTCATAATTTCATCTTCAATATTATTTTGATAAAACTATTTAATAAGTATATGTAAGTAAATAAAAGGAATTGATTTTTTTAATAAAAATTATGAACTGCATATTTAGCTGAAACCGCGTCTATACATCTTAATAATATATCCACATGTATATAAAAAAAATATTGCAATATTAACTGCATTATTAAATTATTACATGTACAAGCTTCTCAAACAAGATAAATATATGAAAATTTATAGATCAAATGCATTATAAAAATAAAAATTCACCTCACTATAATCTATAGAATTAACTATCTGTATAAATAATAATCTATATAATCTCTTTTAGACAACAAATCTGTTTTCCTACTCAAATATATTAATGATTAGACTGTATTACAATGATATGATTTAGAAATAAAAATAATCAATGACACGTACAACTTAATAATTTAAATAAAATTGAAATAAGCAACAAAATTTTTTACTTACAATAAACATAGCATTGAGCAAACGATTTTGTCTGCGTTTCAACTATCAATGTACATGAAATAGGAGTAGGAGGTGAAACTTGCAATATATTACATCTGAATATTTTATTTAAGAAAGTTCGGGGAAAACGAAATTTCATAACTTTGTAGACTACAATTATAGATTGATAAAATTCCATGACTATTTGAATTTACAATATATATGTATGGAAATGTATCGATTCATCTCTAATAAACTTTCTCAGCAATATTGAATTATAATCTTCCTGAGAATGTAAGAAAAATAAAATAAAAATAGATTTTAAAGTTATGTGAAATTTTTTTTTAAGAATTTTATACGACTAAGGAATAATTTAAGACACTTTTGTCTCATATGCAATGATATTTGTTAGTTTAAAATTTGTTAAATTCAGAAGAGTGCTGATATGCCAATATATCTTTTATTAAAAATCAATATTCAATTAGTTTCAATATTAAAGTTAATGATTTAAATATATCTTTTCGTGCACATGGAATTAATTGCATACAATTGAGTCTATAAAAGCTTCCTTAAATGATTTTTCAGCAATTACTCGTTTACGAAGTTTTACAGTTCCACATTTTCTAAATGAATTACCATTTAAATTGTATAATTTTGAAATATGTTGTCGAGATATATTAAAAAATAAAGAATTCTAGGCGAAAGCTAGAAGTTATATGTGAATTAACGGAATACGAGAAGTTTGCATTGGAGCGATAAACAGAATAAATGTGCATATGAATAGTAAGTCGGAAGAGTGGGAGTGGGAGAGAGGGGGAGAGAGGGAGAGAGGGGGAGAGAGGGAGAGAGAGAGGGAGAGAACGACACTATTAATTTTCTACGCCGGCACTATAAGTAATTTCGTCATCGTGAGGTAATTGCATCCTCTCCGTGAAATGAGCGGTGGCGTCGAGGGAAGAATGGAAAGAAAAGGAGAGGAGAAAACTCTCGAGATAGTAAAACGTGCATCACGAATTACGCGAAGTGCCGGCAACAGCAGTGCCGCCAACCATTGCTGCACTCCCGTCCTCCTGGTCTTTTGGTCAATCTCGTTTCGCTGCAGACAAGTCAATCTTCCCCCCCGTCCCTCATCTTTCCGCGGACTTACCCCCGGCAGTGGCTTTATATGTATAGGAAACACTTTCGACGTACCTCACCCCCCACCCCACCCTACTTCTCCCTCCTCGGCCTGTATCCACCTCGGTCTCCTCCTCCCCCTTCTCTTTTCACTCTCTCTCGCACTAGAACAGCGCGATAACTACTTTACGAGTTCACCTTCGATAACTTTTATACTTTCGATTCTGGCTTTCTATTCCAGATCGCTTTCTATCTCTCTTCCACTCTACGCCCTCGCGCCCCCACTTTCCGCCCTCGTCTCTTTACAACCGTACAAGTCCGTAAGTTCACTCTTACTCTGTCTCTCTCACTGCCTCCGTTCCTTCTCCTCTTCCTGTTCTTTCATCCTCTTCTTGTTTCACTTTTATCACTTTTATCCAGCGAACATCGTCTACAAGGGAGGCATGCTTCTTCTCTCTTGCCTAATTCTATTTTCGACGTAGTTTGTCGAAAAGATAAATTTAATGATTCGTTAGCCAATTATTTGGGCATTTTCGAGATTTCATCTTCGTTCCCCCCATTATTCACACAAATACAGATACCATTCGCATACAACTAATGTGCATGATAAAAACAAACGTGGCAGCACACTTTTCAACTGATTACATAAAATACGTGTGCTCAATAATTTTCAACGCGTACAATTTATTTTTTTACCATAAATGCATGCAAACAGTTTATTAAAGATGTGAAACATAGACATTGGAGCATCTTATAGAAATTTTTTTTTTATTAATTTCAATCGTAATATTGTACTACATTGTTTTATACCGAATATTTAATGTCCATACTTGTAAGAAAATAATCGCAAGTAATTTTTAATTTATTAATTTAAAAGTAAGTCTTGGTTCGGAATGGAAACGTAGCTTTTAATTTCCGTACATTCATACCGGCATATTCAAGTTAACAAGCTCACCTTATACGCCATTTTCAATTTCTCAATGATAGTCTCTAAAAATTTTCAAACTACCAAAGCCCGTAAGAGATTTCATCTTTTTTCCTTCATTCGTGGCTTCCGAACACTACACCCTACCTTCCCTCCTTATACTCTATTACCCATCCGTAGCAACAAAATACTCACCCTTCACTTACCCCACTTTGTCCCTCCACTCTCTTCTCCCACTCTCCCCCACTCCCCCACTCCCTGTGCCCCTCAGCCGCACACTTTTTAGTTGGCTCGGGGTGTTTGTTTTTATTCGTTTTTTTTTTCTTTTTTTTTTTTTTTGGTAATCTTATCCGCCAGTTTTCTCTATGCAGTTCATCCCAGTGCTACCCTATATCCTACATTTATTTTTCCCTTTCCTGCATCTTCCATACTTCTCCTTCTTGTAAAATACTCTTTTCTGCCATATCTACTATCAAATTCATTATTTTTACTTGAACTGCATATATTTATATTAAATAGACCAGCTCTTTCAATTGAATTCTTATAAGTAATCCCCGAAAGTCAGACGCTGTGCTTGAAATTGCACGTTAATAGTCTCAATATATATATATATATATATATTGCAATTCAATGAATAATTATGCAAAAATAATTGATAAATATCAAAGATTATATATTGAAAAACTATGTAGACGCTCGGTTTTCTTTTTCTGTTTTGTAATTGTATTTATATACCTCATTATCAGTCGTGGTAGTTATACATTTACTTTTACTTACAACAGCCGCGTAAAATAAATGTTGTACTTATCTATTTTCAACATAAAATTTATTTGTACCTGATATAAACAGTTATATTAATATAAATGCAAGTTTAGAAATTATAGAAAGTTTTTGCAGTATAATATAATAATAATTCAACTGATCTAATCTTTACAAGTGTAGGATTATATATTATGGAAATTAATAAATTGCAATGAATATATAATTAGGGAAACAAGTTTGAAACTAATAGTGGGAAGACCTAACCACAATTGCAGCTAAGAAAGCAAATGTAGCATTGACAAATTGAAATATATATATATATATATATAAATATATATATATATATATATATAGAGATTGTGTAGATAAAGAATAAAAAAAAAACATAAATTGATTTTTTAATAAAGAAGAATAAATTAAATTTATAATATATATATATATATATATATATTTCAAAATTCATAAGATATTGTTTATAAGATGATTTATTAATATAAATTTAATGATGTACTATTTAATTAAATATAATTATTGCTTTATAATACATAATATTGTTCAATATAAAATAATATAACATTTAGATGGAGAACAATTTTCACGTAATTTCATATATAAGCGGAAGAAATTTCTTTTAAATAAGCATTCATATAGTGGAGCAAATTATAATTATTTATTTTGCTTTAACTGCAAACTCAAATTGCTTAATGGCTAACTTTACATTTTCCTAAAAAGTAACACAACTGAAATATAATGATTTATGCATTCATGGAAAATCAAACATTTTAATAAATTTATGCCGAAGGGATGGAGTGTGGAAGCGATTCTTTTTAATATCCACTTGGCCCCGGCAAATATTCAGATAATTGCTTCAATGACACTAATCTCGCCATTATAGTGCACAATTTTTTTCTGAGCATCTCATTTCTTCGTCTGTGTCTACATGCCGCAGCTCAGCCCTTATTACCAACTCATTCTTATTCCATGTCTTTTTATATTTTCCTCATTCTCCTGGCCCCTTTCATTCTCTCTCTCTCTCTCTCTCATTCTCTCTCTCTCTCTCTCTCTCTCTCTCACACTCAGCTCAATTCGATAGAGCAAGAGCCAAGTCAATCTAGAGCTGGAGAGAGTGCGGATCATGTTCAAGAAATTCGTTACGGATAAACTGATTTGCCTTGATGGCTTTATCCTTCCACCAGCTCCTGCCGAAGATTGCTTTCTCTTTCCTATCCCCGACTATCCTCGTCCATCCCCCACCCCCCCAACCCCTTGTTGGCCGCAGAGGCATGCACTGCACTGTCCTTCCAATCTCATCAGACACACAAAGATTTTCATGGACCTGAACTTAGGGTTATTGAGCTCCAATTTGGGAGGCGGGCCTCTGAAAACTTCTTCATTTGCTTTTCATTCAATTTCCCGTAGGTGAAACACCTATCCGAAATATTGTTCATTTGCAGCGTGTTTGCCAAAACTATTTTACGCGGCGACAATATCCACCTGGCCATGCGCCTCTATGTACCTATCATAGAAACTTTGAAACTTAACCGAAGCTTTTATCAATGAATCAGTAGCATCCTCTCCTTCCCCAGATCTGCCCTCAGCTTTTCACATCCGGAAAGACAAAGCCCGCAGCGCCCAAGTCCTCATCGATGACTATTCAGGATATTCAAACGCTCGGCTATTCTCGGACTTTGACTGCTCTCTACTATGCGGAACTCCTAAAGATTCCATTGATATCGGGCTACTTTCAACTTTGACCTCATCCCCCCCCCAAACCCCCAACCCCAACCCCAACCCCATCCAAACCCCCAACCCCAAACCCCACCCCAAACCCCACCCGTCCATCTATTTTATTCGCTCGCTTGACTGTACGACTCTGTTTGCCTATCTTTTACGATCTGTTTGTATCGGCTGAATTGTACCGCTGGTTTTCCACCAAATTTTCATCAATTTTTAAATGTCATGTTTTAGCGACAAATTTTCTCGGACTTCACGTGTGCTATCGTATTTGATCAAGAAGCTAAAATTTCATTCTTTTCAATGTTGCTAAAAATTAATTCTATCGGTTGATCTATCAAGCAATACACTCGAGCAATTGAATAAACATAAGCGACTAATGGATCTATATTTAATAAAATATAATGATAAACAGCAGTTTCCTGTTGTATGTAAAACTGTTTATAGATGTAATAAATATTTATTATACAAGCAGAACAATAATTCCCTCCTTTGAATTTGGAATACAAATTATTTTGTTAATTAAATGCAATCATATATTGTTAAGTTCTTCTTAATGTTTAATTAGCGAAATTATTAATAAACTATGGATACCGAAATGGAAAATCGAAAATCGGCCATAGATGATACTTTTTATGAATAATGGTCCTTAAATAATGAGTGAATAAAGTCCTTAAATAATAATAAGCCTTGTAAAATACACATTTGCAAAATGTAAATGAATTAATTGTAATTAATTAATAACAAATGACATGAAAACAAAAAAAAGCTATCTATTGATTATATTTAACGATATTTAACGATCGAAGCATATATTAATGGATATAATAATGGAAAATCCGAATGCTTATGTTATAATCACAGCACAGTACTTTGCACGAAATACGACACATGCAATTCATAAAACCGGAAATATTCCTTTTATGATAACTTGAGGGGAAAATCGGTAAAGAGTACATGATGTACTATTACAGCACAATCTGGAGTCGCAATAGTAATGTGCTCAAACACTTACAACTAGTCGTTCAATAGCTATGAAAAGAAAAAAAATTAATATCATGTTTTTTGATTAAAGCAAAGCAGATACAAACATCATATTAAACAAGAATCGCCATTCCGTAGAAATGAGGAGAAGCGAGTTTATGGCCCCTCGTAAATTAAGAAACCTCATACTCGTAAATATAGAAACAGTCGTTTTTTTTTTTTGTTCAGGGCCCTTTTATCGCTCGGTCGATTATCTCTTAAATTTTTCTCCTCCCTTCTCACTCTCCTCGCTCTATCTGCCGTTACTCCTATCCTCTATAGTTCGCAGCCCTTACTCGATCCCCACACTTTCTCCGTGAAATCGCCTTTCTCTACCTCTCCACTCGCGCCCACTACGAAAAACTTGGCGCTTCCGGTATCTCAACCCAATTTCGCCAGCATCTCCATGCTCAGGAAGGCGAATTGTAGTTGCGACTGAAAACCCGAGTACCGAGCAGAAATATCAAGCAACCTGCTGGCCCGCGCACATAATGCAGCTTCGGCTCGCCCAGTCCGAGGGCAAGAGAGAGAGAGAGAGAGAGAGAGAGAGAGAGAGAGCGAGTCCAGAGGAATTTGGATAAAGTCCAACTTTGGAGAAAGAGGGGGGGGAGTGCGTATACATGCTGGGGATTGCTCCTGTACTACACGCAAGCGATATACTTGTGGTGTATGATTAAGGATCCGAGGGCACACGTTATGGTACTTAGCAAAGCTGCACTAATTGTATTAATGCCGGTTGGTTTGTCTGGATCAAGACTATCCTCTGTCTTCCTCGCGACTCCCCGTTATAATCCCGCGCTTACCAAGTCATGCATCGCACCGAATCTATTATGCCGGGAGATAATGACGAACATCGCCTATGCGATCGCATTCGAGGTCATCGTAGCCGTCCTCGAGGGCCACTTTCTCAACTATTTCTCTCCCTCGCACCTCTTCGCTTCACCTCCGCAAACGTATCTGACTCCCTCTACGGATGATCGCGCAGTTGTCGTTAAGCTCGAGTAGAGAGCGGCGCAGTTGAGGAAAATGGGCAGAGAAAATTACATTGTTATTGCCCCTCTGGCCTATACTCGAGTGAAACCCTCGTTCTTATCAAAGAAAATTGTGCATTGAGATCGGCTTATTTACTCAAACTTCGACGCACCCACAGAGTTAGAGTAACTAGGCAATAAGAATAATAATAAACCATACCATTACGATAGAAAATACATCGATTTGATACAATGGACAAATTTAATAACCATTATATTCATAATAATTTTATTTTATTTTTTTTACTGAGCTTTGTCTCTATAGTTGCACACATCTTTAAATCTATGGAGACTTTGAATTGACAAGTAATCCGTCTAAATAATGATTATATAAAAATTATCATGTTATTCGACAGATTTAAAATTTACCACAAAAATCTATAATTATCCATTTACATGACAAAAATGCGTAGAAACTAGTGCTGCCAACACATAATGCAATAAATAAATATTTATCATAATCAACGCGATAAATGCTACTTTAATATCATAAGACAATCTACAAAAATGATGATAAAATCCTTTTCCCATAACTATCGTGAATAATTTAGTATAATTTAGTATAGAGAGTGTCGTTAAATTATTTCATTAATAATTGGCAATATTAATAAGTACCTCAAGGCTTTTCCTTGTTTATCGGAAAAGTTCTTACTAATCTCTATACATAGATTTTCATGTATGGGCTTCCTCGAGTCCTTAAAATACTTTGGTTGTAGCAAGGAGATGTCGTTAAATGAGTAGCTTGGAGGAATAGAATCTTGTCAATTTCCATTAATGGCGTCGAGCCATCGCTCTCGCACTCTAAAGGACCCTTGCATCCCAACTCCCATCGCACTCCTTCATCCGCACATTCGCCATTTTTCACGATCTTACGTGACGTTTCATCGGCTTTTCCACCTTCCTCAGCTTTGCCTTCTTACAATTTCCCCACCACTTTTCTCATTTTCCGCAATTTTTTACACAACGAAGCTAGTAGCGGATGATATATACGTCCTCGTCTTTTTCAACTGAGAGCCTACCTAGACTTTCTAGGTGGATAATATCTCACACCCAGAAATATAAAATCTCTTACCCACGTTTTTAAGATTATCAAGAAAGCCAAGGAAGAAGGTTATAAAAGTCATTCCCTCTACCTCCACACACACACCCACACACCCACACATTTATATACATATATATATATATATATATATATATATACATATACGAGTGTCAATAAATATAACGATTAACCAGGCGATGCAGACCGCAACCACTAACGATTAAAGCCGACATTTATTCATGCAATTCAATAAATTAATAAATCATTATTCATAGTTTCGACAACAATAAAATTCTTCAAAATATTAAAAAAATTACTTCATGATATTACTCGACAATTATGTAAACTTGAACATTAATTGGAATTTAATAGAAAAGTTAACAAATCTACTTTGTCATCATTACTTATCCGAGAAGATCAATATGTCCATTTTTTTAAATTCTGTAACATTAAATTGGAAATTTTATAGAAAAAATAATGTCTACCTTGGAAATTTAAAAGTGTATGTATATAAAATATATATATATATTATAATAACTTTTATATATTAATAATTATTAATATTTACCTCGCTATTATAATACGATATCTAAGCATTTATTTGGCGGTTGAATGTTACAAGCTAAACCAAAATCTCCACAACTTTGCGCAAGAAATATTATACGATAATTTCTTCTTTTTACCTCTCGTGCACACACACATGCGCGCAAGCGAAAATCGGGTTGAAAGGGGCAAGAAAGAGGGAAGAAAATCGAGACTATAACGCTCATTCGCCCACCCAGACATATGTACTCCCGGGACATAACGGCGATCTATCACGTCTCCTAGACTATATCGCATAATATCCTGGCTAGAGGTCCATTTACTATAGTATATGCTCCGGGTGTACCTCGTACCGCTCAAGTGCGAGGATGTATTTGTAAACATGTATGCATAGCCAAAGCGCGCGCGCGCACGGGTGCATATCATAATATGTGTGTGCGAGTACGCATGGGAACAACAGTCTTGCCACCTCGAGGAGGCCTTATAAATCTGCTGAGGACTCCCCCGAGGATTTCCCTCTTTTTTTTTTCCTATTTGCGCCATCACTACTGTTTTAACATTACCTCCTTTGCCTCGCGAAACTCGTCAAGGTGTCACTAATATCCTCGAGCACTCGCGCCCACTCTCTCTCTCCCTCTCCCTCTCTCTACCTCTCCCACCCTCTCTCCCTCTACCTCTCTCCCACCCCCTCCCTCCCTCTCTCTCCCTATCTCCTCCCGCCGTTTCGCATCGTCCTCAAGGACACGATCGTACTAGCAGAGTTTCGGTTAAAAAAAACAGACATTCCAACTGTTTTAATTAATTAAACTATAAAATGAAGAGGAAATACGAGGCTCAATCAAAGATGAAACTTTTGCGAAGAAATTCATTTTTAACATTCAATTTATTTGAACATACTTAAATATGTTAAATATGTGCAAAAACATACGAGTTGTAATTCATTTGTAAACAGTGATTCGTGCATCTAATATTACAGTAGCAAAACTATTTTCAATTATAAATTTATTTCAATTACAATTTATATATTTAACTTTTTCTAACTTAAGTTAGTATTATATGAATTTCTAAAAATTGTTATTTACTGCAAATCTAATATATTGGCACAATGATTTGTTGGCGCACAGGTTGAAGTACACGATTGTTTCTTCTTAATATTTGTAAATCTGAAAATTGCCTTAATTTTTATCGTAATAAATTAAATGTAGTTAGAATAATGATAATATTGTTAATGCACGTAATGAAAATAGATACTCTTTTAAGTTTAATAAGGGAAATTAATCTAAACACGAATATCATGAATTTATGAAAGCTTTGTCAATTTCGAAGTAATTCCTGAAATGTAAATAAGGGAAGATTGAACATTGTTCTGCTTCAAATAATCCTGCCCTAATGAATAGGATTCGGTGTGCATTCTTTGAAGATCAATATAATCAAAATCACTGCCGCAATGTTAAATCAACCAAAGATTAATCGTTAGCATAAACATTCTCTCAAAGCACTTGAAAAATTAATTCTAAAATCAAAAAATGGTTATTCGAAAGCTCAGAAAAAACTTGGTAAAACACGCTGTTTGGATTCACTTGACTTTACTCTCATAACAATTAAGTACATTAGCACTAACATTACATCTAATTATAAGTAAAATAAAACATAAAATGCTAGGGGAACCTTATTTATTCAATTACTTATACCGATCTTCACAAATACTCGCCCACCTGCAATTACAGGACCTCCATTCATGTCTCCATACCTATACCTATTTTTAACCCTTAATGTATATATTTGGTTGAACTATCCTCTTATCTCGACTTCTCTGGCTCCCACTCCCTTCCTCTACCCTTCGCCTCTTCCTCTTTTTCATATTACGACCTCCTCCCACTCCCCTTCCTCCGACACACCCAAGCTCCTGCTCTCCCGTGGGACAAGAGTGCTCCGAGTATTGGGAAAAATTCTTCGACCACGTCCAGCATATAAGGTATATATAAGGTATATATAAGAGTGGAACAAAGGAGCATCTCCTATAAAACTATGCAAATTCTGATAGTAGTTGAGTAGGGAAGGTCGTGCATTTTTCAAGAGAGAGGCTGAAAGCAGGAGAGAAGCAATTTTAAGGCGATCAAAATTTTTTTTGCTCCCTTCTTCTTCGCTACTAAGGTCCAGTGAGAGCGACTTCGCCGCTTTCATCTCTTCGCCCCTCATTCCAATATTCATTCATTTACTGTTCATGCAATTATAATTAGCAATAAAACCGATTATGCTTGGCGTACCTCGAAATAAACTCTCGCATCGTCCTCGGCATCGGCGCACCAACTAATTGTCCTTCTCTTACAAGGCGAATTTGATTCTTAATACTCAACTAATTGGACTAATATATGCATTCATTGCTTTAAAGAGAAGACTTTAAGAAGACTTAAAGAACGACATTTCCAGTGCAAACACGTATTATTTAATTTCCATAAAACTGTTTGTTCTTTCTCATAGGTAAGCATTTTTATATTATAAATGTAGATAAACTATTACAAACATCATGTGTCATTTTATTTTAATCACTCATACAAATACTAATCGATAATAATAAGAATATATATATATATATATAAATGTATATGAATAACAAATAAATTTGTATATAGTTTAGTGTCGACAATTTAAACTTGTAATATTATTACTGTACATTTAATCACCTGCTCGTATAAAATAATTAATTGTAAAATATAGCTTATTTAACATTTATTTAACAAAATAAGATGATAATAAAATGTAATAATTTCTACAGCCATTTATAAATGCAATAAAACTCATTGGTCCTTTTCTATTAAATGTAATATTTTTAAATATATATTTGAATAAAATATAATGAGCAGTTTTTAAATTAACTATAGTTTAATTGTTTAATTAAATATGTATAGCAATGGATTTTTTTACTATATTTGATAATGTATTATAGAAATCTATTATTATCATTTATTAATATAATAACTAAAAAAATTCCCCACCTTTATTTTGTAATATAATTTTCTTCACTCTATAAACTACGTACAAATCTCTTAACATTATATATATACATATATATATATATATATATATATATATATATGTATATATACTAAAATGAAATTTCATAAATTATTAGCACCATCCTTTCGCCCATCTTTTGTTTGACTCTTTCAGTACATTGGGCTTCTCAACATTTTTGATCCTTTTTCATTGCTATACGCTATACTCAACTCTCCTTCCTTATCTCACTCACT